>PVJC01022345.1:0-27443 GCA_004026665.1 Murina feae | reverse complement strand
AAACAGGTCTTGCTTGGCTCAAATCAGTGTCAGCAGAGCCGAGTTCCTTTCTTGGGGACTCCCGGGAAGCTCTGTCACCCTGCTTCTTCCAGCTTCTAAGAAGCCACCTGCTTCCCTTGGCTCACAGCCCATTCCTCCATGTCAAAGCCAGCAGCAGTGAGTTCCCTCCATGCTCCTCACATCCCATCCCTCTTCCACGTCCATTTAAAGGACTCTTGTCATTACATTAGGCCTTCCCAGATAACCCAGAATAACCTTCCTGTTTTAAAGTCCATAGATTAGCAAAATTCAGTCCACCTGCAACTGTACTCCTCTCGGCCATGCATATATATTCTCAGGTTCCGGCAATTAGCAACTATGTTTCACAAGCTCTGCAGGTGCTGCTGACCAGCCTGAAGTTTGAGAGCCACCCCTCTAGGCTTCAGCATTTGCCAGGGCCTTGGTCCCTGGCTTCCCCGGGCCCCAGAATCGGAAAGGAATTCAGGCGTAGCTAAAAAGCCTGTGTACAAATGATCATTTTATTAGGGTGAAATCACAACCAACAGAGTTGGCGGTGAACTTTTCCAGGCTATTGAAGCTTGTCACCTTCAGAAATGTCATCATTAAGGACCTGGATGGTATTCAAGGGCTAATATAATTTACCAAGAATGTATTGAACAAGCCGGGCCTGTGGAGTTGTTCTGCCACATGAGCATTTTTCACTCTAATGAGTAGGCTGCAAAGGGGAGGAACCAGCTCTCCTATCCAGACAGGCTGGCCCAGGTGTCTCTTCTCAGATATGTCTCCCAGACCTATGGCAAAAGCTCGGACCCCAAACTAATGAAAAAACGACAGCCTCAGAGAAGCCTGACATTAACACATGTCAAAAGTGTAGACGGTGGATGTTGCGCACATTTCTTCAATGAAATGTTTCTATTCAATTCCTTTGTACTCCCCCCCCACTCCTAAACTTGAACTTGACCTTATGTTCACCTTGATATAGAGTTGATGCCGACTGGCTTTTTTACTTTCTTTTTTTTTTTTTTTTAATATGCACTGTTCATAAGAATGTGTTGTTAGAGTTACACATGGGCAAAAGGTTAGTAGAGCAAAAATTAAAGCAAATTACAATAAGTAACAAAAGAGGAAATAAAATATTTCATTAAAATGATACATTCTTATTATGTAGTATCGTGTATTTAATACAGGACTTGCTATACATCACAAGTGTGTTATTGCTATGCATATTTAGGGTAGGAAAGTAATGAAAATAATATTTCATTCTGAAATAGTAAAGTGGTTTTATGGGCAAAATTTGAATGGAAAGCAGTAAAATAAAAAAGTAAACCTGATAATCTCTGCAATAAGGTTAGGCTGGGAGGGTAGGTGGGGGGAGCCAGTGCTGGAAGGAGTTGAGGAAGCCAATAGATAAGAGGGCGAGAAAATAAATAAACTCCAATTTCTCAGCAATAAATCCGAGTTTGCAGGAGCAGAAGTCAGCCAGGGGCTCTGTGTTGCAGTGAACCAAGGCTTAGCTCAATGGTGGAAGCAAGAAATAACGGAATGCCATGGTCAAGACACTCACTGCTGTTTCTTCAGCAGACAGAGGCAGTTACAGATGGGAAATGTGCTAAAATAAAGCAAAAAAGGATATGGTAACAGTCTTAAAGGGAATGAGAAGAAGTATGGCAGCCAGACACTCTAGACCAAATGAAGGTTCTGCAATAATTCACTCCAAACAAAGGCAGCCAGGCAACACCCATTTCTCCTTCTCAAGGTGAGGGTTTCCTTTTCTCCGTGCACATCGGAATGGTCTGGAAAGGCTATACCTCTGTGGTGTTCCTGCAGATTGCTTTCTACTCATGAGCTGAAGCAAGAGAGTACACACTTAAAATTGTTGAAGAAACCATGATCCACCATATTAAAGGTTTAGGAGCTGTGGGGTGTGTGTGCAACACACACATAACCACACACACTGTCTATGCATCTCAACTGAAATCTAGCAGTGGCGAATCCCACTTTAAGCACAGGGAAGGTCTATTGCTTCCATTTGTTCACCCTAAAGGACTAGAGCAGTGGTTCTCAACCTGTGGATCACGACCCCTTAGGGGGTCGATCGACCCTTTCACAGGGGTCGCCTAAATGCATCCTGCATATCAGATATTTACATTACGATTCCTAACAGTAGCAACAAAAATAATTTTATGGTTGGTTGTCACCACAACATGAGGAACTGTATTAAAGGGTCGAGGCATTAGGAAGGTTGAGAACCACTGGACTGGAGTATAATTCATCCTGAAGTTTCTGAGAAGAAGGAAGGAGGCAAAGTAACCTTTCAATGCCACACCTGGTCTCTGGGTTCCAATGTGTTAATGAATTTCCTGAGATGGGAGCATCAGACCCACTGGCAATACATTAATCTGAGAGAGCACGAAGCAATACATCCTCCAAACTCAAAGGTGGGTGAACCAATTTAGAAAATGTTAAATCAAATTCAAGCAGTTCCCTGAAGACAGAACCAACCTGCACAGCCACATCTGGAAAAGGCACTCTAGCACAGCTCACTGAGCTGCGGCTGAGGGTCTAGCCTCCTATCTTTATCTGTATCCAGAAAATAAGGCATAATACTGTGCACCTCTCTGAAATTTCTTCCCCATAAAGACACTTGTCAGGAGGCCTATAACATTAGCCACAAGCTATTTCTCAAAAGCACCCACTCATAGGTCAGCACCTGTTCTGTTCCCCATTTCTGCAGAGATACATATTTTTGACATGAAAGCAGAGATAAATAGGTTTTTACAAAAGATATTTTGTCATTAGGAGTTACACACTGAGGATGAGAATCTACTGGGAAGTATGCATTTTAAACATAATTTTAGGAAATATTTTTGCTGCTAGAGTTCAAAAATAATTTTAAGATGGGCTGGTAAAAAATGGTAAGTACTAAATAAATAAGGAGGAAGAACAATAAAATATAAAGGAATCTCATTCTAAAGGGGTTTTACTAAATTTAAATACCTGAGGCCATATGCAGTCTGGCTAGATGTGAAGGCCTACTGGGCCACATTCTGGAAGGTTCCAGCTGGGAATGTTTCACAGATACCCAGTAGAGTCGGATGCAGGAGGTGCCTGCAGGGTGGGAACTGGACGAGTGACAGGATCCTGGAATTTAGGGTTCAGATCAGAGCGAAGTGTATAAACCCAGAAAATGGAAAGAATGGCAAAGAACATGCAGATGGTCCAGAGAAGAAGGAACCAAAATGAAGCTCCCCTAGCACCATTGAGGAGTGTGGACAGCAAGCCAAGCAGAGGACAGACCAAGACATGTCTACTCCAAATGACACATTGCTCCCAGTCCCACTCCTGGGGACAGAGGAGGAGAAGGCAGTTTCCCTTTGTGGTTCTACCTAAAATCGAGCACGACACCTAGCCTACAGCAGGAAGGTTGATAAAGGTGCAGACTGAGTCAATATGACAATCATCCAACATGCTGTGAAACTCCACATGCTGGGAACAGATTCCCCAGTCTTAACCTGGCCGTTTCCTTGGGCTTCCTGCCCCACTTTGCCCTAGCACTTGTACCCTACGGGCCCGGCCTTCTCCACCAGCCCACGTGGACTGGCAAAGGTTACCCACTTGCGAGCACAATAAACTGTAAGACTGTAGCTTTAATTGCAGGAGATACTGTCAAATTGCTTTCTAAGAAAGTCTACAGCAATTTACATTTCACCAGAAGTTTATAAGAATACACTTTTCCTGGCTTCCTACCTAAAATTATTAATCTCATTTATTTTAATTTTTGACAAGTGGATAGGTAGTAAGTAAAAGTGAGTGGCTACTTTAAATTCTGTTTTACTCACTGCTAGTGAGCATGAGCACATTTTCATGTGTATTAGCCATTAGTATTTGTGTAATTTTGATATGTGCTGCCAGATTGGCCTCTACAATAGTTGCATTAATTTGCATTCCCACCAATAATGAGTGTTTCCCTCACTGCCTCACCAGCACCTTGTATTACCGATTTTTTTTATTTTTACCAATGCTATAGGGAAAGGTGGCATCTCTGTATATTTCTTTATTCTGATTTTGTTTTTTATGAATGAGATTGAGCATCATTGTATATATGTAAGAGCCATGCAAATGTCATCTTCTGTGAACTTTCTATTCTCCTTCTTTGCCTATTTTTCTTTTGGTTGATCTTTTTTTTTAAATATATTTTATTGATATTTTACAGAGAGGAAGGGAGAGGGACAGAGAGTCAGAAACATCGATGAGACAGAAACATCGATCAGCTGCCTCCTGCACACCCTCCACTGGGGATGTGCCTGCAACCAAGGTACATGCCCTTGACTGGAATCGAACCTGGGACCTTTCAGTCCACAGGCTGATGCTCTATCCACTGAGCCAAACCAGTTAGGGCTTGGTTGATCTTTTTCTTACTAATTTTTAGAAACTTTTCTATACTTGGAGAGATTAACCCCTTGTCAGTGATGTGACTTGCAAATACTATCCTTGGTTTGTTATTTGTACTAATATTTTAATTGACAGCATTTTCGCCATGTAGAAGATTGTGTTTTATTTTTCATAAAGACATTCACAAATCTTTTCACAAGCTGTTTAATTTTGTGTCACCCAGAAAAGACAACTTTTTCTATTATTTTAATGGGTTTCCCTTTTGATACTTACATGTTTTTTTATTGATTCTGTATTTTTCATACTTAATGTTATGAAATATACTAGGATATTCACCTATCCTAATATTATTTCCTAAATTGTCTATCTCGACCACATTGATTTGAGATTAAACATTTATTATACAGAAACAATGTAACTAGCAGGCAAAGCTAAAATCTGATTCTCTGAAAAGTATTAAAATCACAAGTCATGTTTTCAAAAAATAAATGATGAAACCCAAAGATAAATCCAAGGGCTTTTGTAGGGCAATTCAAGGGATCATAAGAAACTAATTTAATTCACTCTAAAAAAATAAATTTGAAAGCATAGACAAAATAGATTATTTTAAAGTGAAATATAATTTGTCAAAACATACCTAGAATTAATGCTTTTGTTGTTAGAATTTTATGTCAAAGAACAGTTTGCCTATCTACCAGTTTAAGTTTTGGGGAGGATCCTGCAGGGGTGTTTTCAGTTACATTCATATAGATGTTTAATTAAATCTGAATGTTTTTGTTATTTTACCATTTTCTTCTCAAAGATGACACATATGTTTGCTTGTTTAGGGTCTTCTTTTCCTACACCCTAATTCTACATATTTTTTAATTCTTTTTTTCTTTTAAATTCTCTTTAATTTACATTTCAATTATTTTAATTTTTCTCAGTTCTCTCTTCTGTGTATCTTACTGTGTTTTCTATAATGCATGTCAGACTGGCCTTCTTCCAATTTTCACTTATTCCGTGGTAGTTTTTTTCTTCTTCTTTCTTCCTGAGCTCTACCACCAGCTCATGTTTTATTTTCTCTCATTGCCTCATCATCATTCCCCTGAGTTTGTTTTGATTCTTTGTGGTTTTTACTTTAAAGAAGCAACTGGTTCAAAAGGTCCTTAGTTTATGTTGCAATATTTATTCTAAAATGTCACCTGTCCCATGGTAACATTCTTCTGGTGAATATTGTTTGTCAATAATTTTGCTAATTCCCCTTCTTTTATGAAGTATTTTTATAGGTGCTGTGCAAGATCCTTTGTGTTGCTCATTATTGAGTTGGGAAGTTGTGGGCCTACTATTTTCAACGGATAGGAAGGAGCAAGGGTAGGCTAACTGGTTTTCACATTGCAGAGGGTTTTATTCTCTACAGCTGCTACAAAACAAACTTTTTAAAATATAAGAGATTTCTGCAATTTTGCTTTTAGCAGAGTCTCTTCTGTGTTTCTGAACGGAATTGCTTCTTTCTATATATTTCTGCCTCTCCTGGCTCTCTCCCCTGCCTCTGGACTCTTGCCCAATGTCTCCTGTGTGAAACTAAACTAATTTTGACATTCTTTACAAATAGTTTCCCAGAAAGGGAGTTTGTGTTTTTGTTTTCACATCTCATCTCTTCGTTGCTGCTTATGTCTGTTTTCCTGGAGAAGATGGGGATTGCTAAATGCATGTAGTCTTCATTCTAGAAATTTCCACTAGAAATGATGCCATCTACAGTTAAGAGAGACCATATAGATTAGGTGAACCCTTTCCCTCCATTGATGCCCAAATCCAGTGTGGGTTTATTCATTTCAGCAATCGGGCACGCAGAAATGCGATGGCATGAGTAACCACCGGTCTATACGCAGTGGAAGAGCTCCAGGCCAGGAACGGGAGAGACCTGGAGTTGAATCTTTGCTCTGCCACTGTCTGAGCCAGAGCGAGACAATGATCTGGGTGGGCCTCCAGTCTCCGACTGAATTGGATGAGTTGATCACCATTAGCCTCCTCCTATTAAAGGATCAGTCTGATGTGTTCCCAAATGTGTAAATATTCTGACAAATTTGGGAACACATGAGACTTCAGGACATAATAACCGAAATTATAAATTAAATTACATGCTAAAAAGAAATCATTTATACTAAGTCAAACTTCTGAAGGAGTCCTCAGCCATGACACCTCCCTCCCTTTATTGTATCTCTTGTCAGGCCCAAACAATTTAAATTTGGCTTTTCTAACAAACATAATTTGAAAGTGTGGGGAGATGTTTTCCCTACTATTAAAGGCTTTTCCAAGTTAAGTTTTGACTGTGCAAGCCATGCCACTGTCTAATAATTTAATTTGGAAAACAAATTATATGTCATTTCCCTGACAATCTGAAATCTGGAAACTATGGAAATGAAGTCAAGTTTGAACAGTATGATAATTAATGCTCTCAATTGAATAATTATATCTTACATTAGAAATGTCTAAAAAAATCACAGTAATTCTTTAAATCTCTCTCTGCTTACTGACATTAGAAAAATAGAATAACTTTGCTTCACTTCCCAAAAATAACTGAATTTTTTTTTCTTACTGATTAAATCCCACTGAAGAACTGAACATTCTTAGATAAAATCTACAAAAAGAACTGTCTTTATTAATAAAACCGCTGAAGGTTAGACAGTTGTAAACAATCCAGGACGAAATGTGACTCACTGTAACCTGTAAGTCCTATGGGGGGGGGGGGTGTAATTTACACGTCCTGAACATTAGCTACTAAATCCCACGAATACCTAGGTGACATTTTGTTACTAGTATTCGTATCATGACTAACAACCTCCCCTAAAATCACAAATACAAATTTTCTCAGCCTGCTTCTCCTAGTGTTCATTTAAAAATTTCAATTTCAATTAATCTGTCTGACTACTCTGCCTGACAAAGAAGGTAACATGAACTACTGTTGCAGAGTTCCTCCGTGTCGTTTGTGGTAGGGACTGAATGTCTGGGTCCCCTCCAAAATTCACATGTTGAACTCCTAGCCCCCACTGTGATGGCATTAGGAGGTGAGGCCTTTGCAAGTTTATTAGGTCATGAGAGCAGAGCCCTCATAGAAGGGATTAGTACCCGTATAAAAGAAGACCCAGTGAGTTTCCTTGTTCTTTTCTGCCACATGAGGACACAGCACATAGACAGCCACCATAAACCAGAAAGCAGGCTCTCCAGACAGTGAATCTGTGGGTGCCTTCATCTTGGACTCCTCAGCCTCCAGAACTGAGAAATAAATCTTCGTTGCCCAAGCCACCTGGTACAGGGTATTTTTGTGATAGCCCAAACAGACTAAGACAAAACTTAAATATAATCATCCCATTTTACAGATGTGGGATTCAAAGAGACTTGGCACAAGATAGGGGCAGCGGAGCACAGGTTTTACTTTAGTTAACTCCATGACTCTAGGTAGAAGTAGTGGAGCACAGACGCCCCTGACTTGATTCCAAGCCCCTGACCTTTCTACCCACCTTCTCATGCACATGTTTAAATATTATCCAGGAGAGATGGGCAATGCCATGTCCTAAATAGCAATGCCAAGACTGGAATCCCACAACCAGCATGCAACTGTAAAGGGAAACTGGTAAACCACACACGTCTGCCAGAAGGGACAGATGTCACTTCGTCTCATGATTTTGTTCACTCAGGCAAGTCACGAGATCACACCTCACTACCATACATTCTGAAAGGGGAGAGACAAAAGTATTTGGAGGGCAGCCCTGATGATTAGAGGTTGCATCTGTGGGCTGAAAGGCTAGTGAAGTCAGTTTGTACTTAATGTTGAAGGACTCAGAACTCCACATTCTAGGAGTCCAGGAACCACTGAGGTTTTAAGCAAGCACATGACCCTGTAATGGGTTGAGCAACAGTCTGAATTCACTAAAGAGACATAGGCTGCTGGACTCTGAGACCTGCTCCTCAATTATTGTTCCCAACCAACCCAGGTCATGTTTGTTCTCACTCACCAAAGCAGAACCTGCTGCATACTTCCCCAGGGCAGTTTCTCCCTCCTGGAACCGCAGAAGGATATGATCTTTTCACACTAAACGAAGCTATTATCTCACGCAGGGTGAAGAGTCCTACTGACAGCACTTCAGGTGAATAGTGGTTGTGTCTGGCAGGAAGGTGATTGAAGGCTCTCAGAGCAAAGCAGCCCCTGGGACCAGGTACAATCACACAGCTGTGTAGCTGAACTTGTTCCTGTTATTTAGAGGGAAAAAGGAACTGAACTTGTTCCTGTTATTTAGAGGGAAAACTTCTGAGGTTCCCTCTCTGAAAAAGAAAGTGTAAGCCTTTCTGAGACACAAAATGTAAGTCTTTACTGTGACTTATCTTGGTATTTTTTAGATATTCTAAGCCTTGTGCTCATCACGGCGGATGTGCTGATTTTCTTGAGTCTAGTCAACAAATTGTAGCCATATTGCTCCCACTTGATGTACTATAGACTGATGTTATTTACAAACTGGTTCTACATATGGCTCTTTTACTATGTAAAGTTAGATGCTTAATACTGTAAGAAAAATATGTATGTGAATAGATATTTGGCAAAGAATTTATATACACAATATATAAAAAATCATACAACCCCCCAAAATTATGAAATATAATAAAAATGGACAATAGACTTGGGCATGCTACAAAGGAAGATATATGAATAGGCAATAATTACATGAAAACGTACCATATCATTAATTATCAGGGAAATATAAATGAAAACTATAGTGAGATCCAGTCATATGCACTAAAATAGATGAAATTTAAAAAAGACTGACTCTACCAAGAGTGTGGAGCAACTGGAATTTTCATCCACTGTTGGCAGGAGTGTAGAAGTGCACAACTGTTCTAGAATTATTGGCAGGTTCTGATAAAGGTGTACCTACCCTGTCATGGAAACATGTCACTGCCAGGCGGTTACCCTAGAGAAATTAAAACATATATCCACAAAAAGACACACATAAGACTGTCCTATCTGCTTCATTCAAAATGTCCATCAAGAGTTGAATGAGTAAACCAACGATGGTGTATTTACACAATGGAAAACTATTCCACATTGCAAAAAGAACAAGCCATTGCTTCCTTCAGCAACATGGATGAACTTTTTAAAAATGTTACTGTCAAAGGAAAATGCTGGAAACAAAATGTTCAGACTTTATTTTTCAATTTATATAAAGTTCTAAAAGAGGCATAGTTAATCTGTAGCAACAAGACTTTCAACAGTCATTATATATGGATAGAGGGAGAGAGTAATGACTAGAGAGGGTACAGGGAATTTTCTGGGGAAGGAGAAATGACCACTCATCTTCACTAGTGTGTTAGTAATACATGAAATATATACTTGTCAAAATTTATTATTATCCACATTTATTGCCTATGCATTTCCCTGTATGTTACCTATATCTCAAAATATTAAAATAGATGTTTAATAAGCTGGTCTGAATAACGCTGCTAGGATTTCTTAGAAAAGCATGAAGCTTGATATACCTGCCACACTTAGTCCTGTGCATTTTGGAAGTTTCCAACACGCAGCCTGGTGTAATGCAGAAATCACAAAATCAGAAATCTGCAGTAGGCAATAGCCAACCTAAGTCAGTGAAATGGTCTGAATATAACAGTAAGGAGTGGGGGAGCCCATATGAACTGCAGAGAAAAATCCACGTTTTAGGTATGGCTCCAGCCTATATGTGCTTCTAGGAGATGCTGGCCAAATCAGAAGTCTATTTACATGAAATATATTGATATTTATATTTTGGAAAATAATTTTTAAGTGTAAACACCAAGCAAGCCAAACATTATGTTAGATATATTTTATGTTAAATAACTTAAAATGGTGCTAGTTTCCTCAGCCCAACCTGGATTCAGCTACCTCACTACAGCATTGCTTTTCAAGGTCAAAGGACACAGGAGGAGCTAATGATTGCTCATGAACTCAATGGCAGGGCACCAAGCAAGCCCAGGTGCTTTCTAGTTGGTAACGGAGGGGGAATATCAGCACAAAAGGGTGCCTGGATCCCATTTCCAACTCTTTCAAAAACATCCTTCCTCTTGCTAATTGCTTCTGTCACCTCCCTATGCCAGTCCTAGGAGGTACTGTTCTCAATTGATTATATGCTGTGTCTCTCACACACACACAAAAAATAGCTGAAGCCTGGCTTACTTCCTTACACCCAGCTTCATTAAAGTTGTTGAAGTAAAAAAATCATGCAAAATGATACTCTGTTATGTGAGTCTATCCTGTTATCTGCAGTTTATGGTGTCCTGCAGATCACTGCATCTCTGACTAAATGCTAGTCTGTCTCCATGGTTCAAAGTAGGATGATCACTCATCACAGGGTTCTTGGGATAGTCCTTCTATCTGCCTCTTTTCATGTCATAATTAGTTATAGCTATCAATTTCACTCTCAGAAGTGCCCTGGTTCGAAAAACAAATGCTATGGGCACCCCAGTCAAAGGGTATATTTTGTTTAAAGCTGGAATTATTATCATATCTAGACTATGACTGTTTATAACCAAGAGGGAAGCAAGGTTTTTCTTGTCTCTCCATGGCTCATTTTTTAAGTTCCAGTTTCCTTGCCAAAGAAACAAGAATTCCACTTCATTTCTGAAATGATTTTAAAATCATAGCAAAGAAAATAGATACAGGCACACCTCAGAGGCATCGCAGGTTCTGTTCCAGACCACTGCAGTAAAGCAACTGTCGGAATAAAGAGAGTCATCATCGTTTTGCTAGTTGAGCCCCTTGCCTTCAATTTGTAAAACATGCAACATCTGCGAAGCTCAATGAAGCCAAGAGCAATAAAACGAGGCATGCCTGTATTTATTTTGTGTGAATCTCAGCCTATCAGTACCCAGTGTTGTGGTTGGGCTGGCCCTTGTGGTTCTTATCATGACTGCAAGAGGCCCTTCTGCAATACCATTACAAAACTTTGAAAAAGTAAAGGTTTATTATTCACAGGACCTAGAAATTGCACAGCACACCTGGGGCTGCACAGCGAGGTCCCAGTAGAAAGAGAGAGGGTATATGCATGGGCCTCCATTCTGCTTTCACTGGGGTAGAGAGAGGGGGACTAGGGTTTCCTGGTGTCCAAGTAGAGTATATGGGGTGATACCCAAGGCATCCCTCCAGATAAACTTAACCGTGCATTCAGTAGTTGCTAGTGAGAAAACTACTCTAAGCAAGCAGGACTGAGGGTAAGCATTATCATCTGACCTTATCTAATCTAATAAAAGAGTAATATGAAAATTCACCATTTCTCCAGGATGTCTAAATCATGTCCACCAGCCAATCAGAGCGGCTCTATGCAAAATAACCCAGCCAAGATGGCGGCCGGCAGCCATGGAGCTAGAGCAAACATGAGGCTTCAGTTGCAACTGCCTGCCTAGGCTGGCTGAGCCTCTGCTCACGGTAACAATGTTTCAATTATAGAAGCCACAGAACTGAAACAAACAGGAGGCTTCCTTACTTGCTGGCTCAAAGCAACAGTGTTTCAATTACAGAAGATAAATAAACCTCAGAAACCTGATTCCAGCCAGCCTTGCTGGGACCTTGGGTCAATGGGAGCTGTGAGCAGCCCACAAGCCTGAAAATGGCCCTTAACCCATCACCCAGGCTTGCCACACCCCAGGGTGAGGGTCCACACTGGGGGGCTTGGCCAACCTGCAAACAGCCATCAGCCCCTCACCCAGGCTGGCCAGGCACGCCAGCAGGTGGACATCCCCTGAGGGGTCCCAGACTGTGAGAGGGCACAGGCCGGGCTGAGGGACCCCCAAGTGCACAAATTTTTGTGTACCAGGCCCCTGGTATTAATATAGTTAAGATGGCCAGAGGAATTATGCCACACAAAAATATGCAGTTGCTAATCACACAGCACACTTTATTACTCACAAGGTTACTGGTGCCGTGGGCTCAAGCTTAACAGGATCTCTGGGGAAGAGTGGTGTTCTCTGCAGGCTGCCGCAGATCTGTCTTTGAGTGGCTGACCCTCTGGTTGGGTCGAATCAGCAGGAGGTGGGCCACCGAGGTCTCATGATCAGAGGTTCGGTGATTCTCCTGCCGTCTGGCGTGGAGCAAGGCAGCGTGCAGGGTGGATCCAAAGGATGATCCATGTCTGAAGTCGGAGACCTGTTTTTAAGCCTGTTCTGACCCTTGGTGGCTATCAGCAACATACGTCATCACACAAGCATTAATCAGAGTACAAGCTGGTTTATCTATCACAGTGTCACTCAGAAGGTGTCTATCAGGTTTACATACGTCATTCCTAAGGGTAGCATTCAGCTATGATCTTATCTATATTGGTGCAGCTAGGACTTGGCTAGAGTGATAATTCCCTATGCTCTTTAATGTATCACACAAGTATATCACAAAAAATAATTTTTCCACATTTCCTATAACACCCTTTAATTATTTTCTATTGCTATAACATTGTAATACTCTCTACTTATTTCCTATCATTATCACCATTACTATGACACCTGTTCACTCTGAAACAGGAATTTTAGGGGAACATAGGCAGGTTTAGGGAATTTTCAGAGTTGGGGTCCATGGCAAAAAAACAAAACAAAAAAACTAAGAAGATACATTTCCAAAACACAAGAAGCCAGATGCAGTTACATTTCCATAAGACAAGGGAGCAGCAACAGATACATCTCCCTAACACAAGAAAGCCTGGCACAGTTGTATTTACATAAGACAAGGATGCAGCAACAGGTATATTTCCATAAGACAAGGAAACTGGAAGTAGCCAAAGAAGGTCTATATTTACAAAATAAAGAGGAAGGAAGAAAGCCCAGAAGAAATTTGAGGACAATGAGGGAGGAGGGTCTTGGAAGTCACTATTGTAACCAATTAGAAAGGAAATATTGGCCAATCAGAGGGGATATCAGAACACCAGAACTATAGGCTTTATAAACCATGGAAACAGGAAGTCAGTGGGACTCTTGAGTATGTACTTGTCCTTCAATAAATCTCCACCTTTGCTATACTACCCTCTGTCCATGGATTCATTCTTCGACTCCGGCGGACAAAGAATCCGGGTTCCAGTCCAAAAATTCCGTATTAACTCCTTATGGGTGAATTTAAAACATAAAATTGGAATTGAAAGCACAGGAAGAGAAATAAACAAGCAGTCCAAATAGTCACTGAAATCAACCAAGATCTCTAAAACAAAGGAGCCTCAGTGGGGTGTGGCCTGGTTCTTTACCTAGCCCTGTGGCTGGCAATGTGTATTTGAGTTAGTCCTCTCTGAAGTGGATGCTAGGTATTCAAAGCTTAAGTCAGGTATTACAAAGCTACAAAAAGAAAACTGTGAGGGCTGCTCTAGCCAGTTGGGCTCAGTGGATAGAGCATTGGCCTGAAGTCTGAAGGATCCCAGGTTAGATTTGGGGTCAAGGGCATGCATCTTGGTTACAGGCTCAATCCCCACCCCTGGTTAGGGTGCATGCAGGAGGCAACCAATCGATGTTGTCTCTCTCGCATGGATGTTTCTCTCTCCTCCTCCCTTCCACTCTCTAAAAAAGAAGAAAAGAAAAATCGTGAGGACTTACACTACAGTATCAGAAGTCAATGAATATGTTGTTTGCCCAAAGGAGGCATTATGAAAAAAAAAGATTGTCTGAATCCCCAAATCCTTGATTTTAACATGACTGCAGCACATAAAATTAATACCACAAATAATAGACCAAAGGAGAAAACTTCCTGGTGTAAAAGCATGTTATCTGACACAAAAGGAAATGGGTGAGGAGGGCTGGGAAAAAAGAGGGCATGCTGGTATCTTTGATAAAAGATAACCATGCCTACCTACAAAGTGAAAACTTTGGGTGAAGTTAGTTTCAAGTTAGTAAAAACCTTATATAGGTTTAGAGAGACAGTAAATCAGAGGTTGCCTGTGACTCATGTCTCAGGGTATATCCAAAGGAAAGCTGCAGGCCTCAGAGAGAAACCTTGTTACCCGCCTTGGGGCTAGAACTACAGAGTGACAAAGGCTAAGAGAGGGGTCCAAACCTTAAATTCATAGACAACCCAAGTATTCTGAACAGAAAGAAAATCCCTAGGACCCCATATGAGCGGCTCATATATGGCTGAGAGATGTCTAGTGTATCAGAAGACCTCTAAAAGGCAGCAGATGGTCTGACAAGCTAACCAGAAGCCACAGCAGATGGGTAACCACAATGGATTCTAGTTAGTGAAAGGGGACAATGAACAAATGCCAGCCAATGTGAGACACATTTTCATGGATCCCAGCAGGGGACATGGGACAATTATAGACCAAGTGCCCCCTTCCATCAATATCTTGAAGCTCAAAAGCCTCTGGGAACTTAGCTGCTACAGTGGGGAGAAACAGTGGGGGGTAAGAACACTCATTTTAACTATGTTTACCTTAAAAAAATCTAAAAAATAAAGTTGATTGCATTGATCTTTAACCAGAGAGGTTGAGTTTTCTGCTTTTAAGCCATAAAAGGGTGTGAAATAGAAGCTAAGTTTCATTTTGTACATCTGAGTCTGTGGCCTGTGAAATTCATACCTACATGTTGTATTTTCCTAGGTGCACTGCAGCTTTTTACAGTTGCTTTCCACCTGACAACATAAAAAGCATAAAAATCTAAAGGACAAGCAAGTTTGGTGACTAGATTTAATGGGGGGGGGGGGGAGGGAATGTATTCCAACTCCATTGAACACCTGAAGATAACATAAATCTGGCCTGTGTGTGGCATTTCAAGTAGTTGACTCATTATCCACAACAATGTTCCCACAATCAGAAAATCTAATTTTTGTCATTTGTTTCAAACTCTACCCCCACCACAACTTGAACCTGAACTGCCTACAATAACAAAATTGACAGATTTGTAATTCAACTCTCCATTTCCCCTTCCTGTTTGTTTGATGGATGCGTAGATTAGCAGTGAAATGGCCCAAGACTAGCAAGAAAATGAGAGAAAAATATCTGGTCATGATCTCATAACAGAACTTTACCACTATACCTTGTCAACCCCCTGCATCTATATCTTTGCTTTAAAAACACATGTGCATAGGCACGCACACTAATAGATACGCACACATACACACACACACACCATAAAAAGACACTATTATCCAATGTCTAACATGCGTAGATCAAATATATTCTTAACTTTAAAATAAGAATGAGATATTTAGCCCTGGCTAGACGGCTTGGTTAGTTGGAGCCTTGTCCTGCACACCCAAAAGGTTGTAGGTTTGATTCCCGTCAGGGCACATACGTAGGTTGCAGGTTCAACTCCAGGTAGAGACGCATAAAGAAGCAACAGATCAATGTTTCTCTCTCTTTATCTCTCTCTCTCTCCCTCCCCCTTCCCCTCTCTAAAAATCAGTAAACATATCCTCAAGTGAGGATTAAAAAAATAAATAAATATAATAATAAACTATACTGTTAACCTTTTAAAACTTACATTCATTCACTTGTATTTTTAATTGATTTTTACAGAGAGGAAAGGGAGAGAGAAAGAGAAAAAGAGAGAGAGAGAGAGAGAGAGAGAGAGAGAGAGAGAGAGAGAGAGAGAGAGAGATTTAGTCAGGGATGTGAGAGAGAAACATCGATCCATTGCCTCCTTGGTCTCCAAAATGGTTTTCAACTATACCCCACATTTTTCTCATGAACACAGCAGATGGAACCACTTCCAAGCCCTCTGCAACAACCTCTTGCTCTTTATAGATTTCTCATGCAATTTTCCATCTCCTTTCTTTCCAAACACCCATGTCAAGAGCCAGCCTCAGACCTTTGCCATTGCCCTCTGCACATGATAGTGGATCTTGCAATGCAAAGGCCTTAAATGTCCTACCTTATTTCAGCTTCCATGGCACAGGTCCACTCCACTTTAACCAACCACCTGCTTAAATGGCCAGATCTTACTCACCACCACCCCTGGACATTGCTTCCCTCCAAGGCCTCCACTTTCAGACACTCCTTTTCTCTGACCATAGCTCATCTCCTTCTATTTTTCCCAATTTTCACACTTCAAATGATTGTTTTTTATGACATTATCATCTCTAGATCCTTGAACTCTTCAATCTCTCTGAGATGGGCAAGGGCCCTCTTCTGGACTCCTGTGACACTCTAACTGGCCTGAGCATTCATTTCATCACAACACTAGAATAATCTCTTACTTCTATTGAGGAGGAAGACTGGATTTGCAAGGAATGTTAGGCCATTAAACCAAACAAAACCCTGTCCTGTGGTAAGGCAGGGGGCTTTGTTTTGAGCCCTGAACCTAAGCACACCTGGGGGAAAGGTAGATAAAAAGAATTCTCCCTTCAGGGCCTTGGGGGGAGGGAGTATATTTGCAAATCAATGAACTCGAGGAGCAGTAATAAAGCAAAGTTCTTGCATGTTACCGGTGCTCTGGTGCTCTGGATTTTCGATTTAGGACGAACCCAGAGATCGCACATGTTATTAAAACTGTGATTTCTCCACCTCTTTAAAGCGTCACTTAGTTTTTTGGTCTTTCTGCAACACTATAACATTCTACCACCTTACCTTTACAGACAGCACAATCTTTTATTTTCCCTTCTGATATGGCCCCCATGTCACCTGCCACACACTTTCTGAAATACATTTCTACATATGCAACTTAACCTGAAGTGAGCTCTCAGTATTGCCTGGGGATCCTTTTGGTCCCTTTTGGGTCTTTCTCATATTTCTTGAGCAGGGGTTTAAAAATTTCAGTCTCTTGCCTGGCAGGTGTGGCTCAGTGGATTGAGTGCCATCCCATGCCCCAGTATGAGGCACACAGGAGGCAGCCAATTCATGTTTCTCTATCATCCATGTTTCTATTTCTCTTCTCCCTTCCTTTCTCTCTAAAAAAAATCAATAAAAACATATTTTAAAACTTTAGTCTCCTAAAACCCCAACCTCCAACTCCATCTGAACTCCTCAATTTCACCCTTACTAAGATCACTTGATAGGATATAAGCTGTTTTAACTTCCCTCTATGCCGGGGTTCTTGTTCCAGCAACCAGAAGGGTTCAGGAAATCTGGAGAAGGGCTGTGTGTAACTTAATAAAGAGTTCAGAGATGAAACATAATTTTGAAAGGCATTATAGGGAGTCAGAGAAGACTTAGCTTAAGAAACTTAAGTTCTCCTCATCTCAGGACACCTTGCTTTTTATTAACACAAATTGTCCTAAGGTGAGGTGGAGATATACACTTCAAAGGGGAGGGTTAGTTACAGAATCCATTGTCAGATTGGAAGAATTTGCCTACAGCTGTTCAGGTGTTTGGCCAGTAGGAGGCAATAACATGTAGATTAAGATGCCCTTAGCTGTTTGGCAAGCAATCATCCCTTTTCAGGTTTGGGGAAATGCCCTTGCTACTCCAGATGATTCAGCCCTTACTGACATGCTGGAATTGGCTTCCAGCACCTCTACTTGATCTCAAAATATTTCTCTGTTTTCTACTTAATTCATTTCCTTTCAGTTTTGCTTCAAAATTTACCCTCTTCTGTTTCTCATTTTCAATCTCTCTCTCCCAGCTCTACCATCTAAGTTAAGAATCATGCTTATTTTTCCCATGTTCCAAAGTCACTTCTCTCCACTCTGACCAGTCAAAGCTCATCACTTTGTGTCTCTATTTTCTTCCTTTTTATCCTCTCTTTTCAATAACAACTTATTGAAACATTTTAATTTTACCCTCTCCTCTGGCTCCTCACCCACTTCTTAACTCTTATAATGTAGTGCCAGCCTTCTCAGTGACCACACCTCAGTGCCTACCCTCTACGCCTTCTCTGTATGACAGTAAGCACAGCCTCACTGAAACTCCTCTCTTGTCTCCACTGAAACTGGCTCTCTTCCAACCTGTCTGATCAATCTCTGCCCCGTTTTTACCTCTACTTTCTCCTCCTACTCACCCAAGTGTAGGCAGCTTCATGACTGTCCTCAGCCCAGGAATCCTCTTTATGCCCTCTCGTCAGTAATTTTATCAAATCTAACATTTTCTAGCCTCCTAGATATCTTCAATACAACATCCCATTTATATCTCAAAATCAGTAGTTGCAAAATTAAGCACATCTTTCCCCCATATACCACTTTCCTCCAGAATTTTCTATCTCTGTTAATACTCTTTATCATCCTTTAAGTCACACAGAGCTAAATTTCAAATTAGTTGCCAAGCCACACATGATCTTTTGCTTCCATATGTGGGCTTCATCTAACAGCCAGCATCGCCTAAATTCTATGTCTCTGTCTGAAGTAACACTTGTCAGCACTCCCTTTACATTATAGTTCAAACTTTTACTACATCACATTGTAACTGTTGAAGCAGCTGAATTGCCTCCCCTCTCATCTCTTCCTTCTCTAAGTTATTCCCGATACTTCTATTGTACTAATCTAAGTACAGTTCCAGCTCTAACAATACCACTTCTATTCAATGGCGACCCATTGGGAAGCTAATTAACTAGAACTCTCCATTCTGGCATTTGGGAACGTCTACAATATGACCCCTATTCTACTTATCCTCATGCTCTAATCATTTGAAGAAGCTGGAAGGAAAATACTGAGACCAGTTAAAATTGAAAAATGTCTTTTCCCCCTCCATTATACTCCCTTTGTACTAAGGTTTACTTTATAACCTAAAATTACCTAATTAAATGTCTGCTCTAATAAACTATTTTATCTTTAATCTCCAGTTATTCTGTGGGTAGATTTGGATGAAGGAATACAAATGAACATTTTTTCTCAAGAAGTCAACACTCTATTCCTAAATAAATTAGAACAAAAACCTATATAATAAAAGGCTAATATGCAAATTGTCCCCTTGGGAGTTTGACCAGGAGACTAGGAGTTTGATCACTCACTAGGGTGTTCGCTGACCACCAGGGGGCAATGCAGAACATGGCGGGTGACCGGTGGTGGAGGCGGGGCACTGAGGGAGTGAGGAAAGGAGGAGATAGGAAGGTAGAGAGGTGGGGGACCTGATCAGCCCTGATCATCAGCCAGGCCTGGGGATCTTACCTGTGCAGAAATTTTGTGCAGTGGGCTTCTAGTTATGTTATAAAAGAAATGATGGGTTTAAAAATCTGACACAGTACCAGTGTGTCAGATTTATTATTATGGCTAGTCTAAGTATAAACTAAGGTCTTTATAACTATAGAGATTAAACTTAACTTTTAAAAATATATTTGTATTGATTCCAGAGAGGAAAGGAGAGGGAGAAAAAGACATGGTTGGCTGCTTCTAACATGCTCCCCACTGGTGATCAAGCCTGCAACCTGGACATGTGCCCTGACTAGGAATTGCACCAGGACCTCCTGGTTCATGAGTCCATGCTATACCACTGAGCTATACCCAAGGGACTTAAGCTTAACTTTTACAAGCCAATAATAATACAAAGAATTCTTGTCCATAGACATGCAAATTCATTTAAATCCTCTCCCAGCCAGTTTTAAATCCATTTGCTCTTTCATTTCAATACTTCTGATCCATAAATGCATCTGTTTATTGGATTCTCCTTTGAACTGGTTCTAACATCTCATTAGTTTCCTCATTTAACTAGTGAGTTTAACAAAATCTTTGAAATATATTTATTTTAGATATGTATGAGAGTCAAGTTTTACCTATTTTTGAAAAACATTCTTTAGCAGCCAGAGAAAAAGGGTATCAACTCTGCCTGCCTCTCACAGAGAGCATTAGCAGCTGCTCTGGAATTACAAACATAAAGCCTTGCTTAGCCCTCTGGTACGCATCAAGTTTGCTAGTAAAGGAACTTCTATACCCACCCTCATCTTTCCTTGTGGGTAATGCTAGGGTAACATCAAGTTATCCTGGGAGTAAATACAATATCTAGGAGGATCCTAGCAACACCCTAAAGGCCATGTCAGTGTCTCATAATTAGCATAGATTGTTCCTGAAGCCTTTGTGTGTTAAAAGAGTGATTTAGACCCTGGGGAAAATGTGGCTCAATAATACGAAAGATTTTATAGATAAGGAGAAATGAATTGCAATAATAAAAAGGTGAGTCTTGCCAACACTAAAGAGCAAGTCAGTGGGCAGCAGTCTGTGGCTAGGAAGGCCCAGCACCGTTGGAATCGTGCTGAGTGCGCAGGCCACCTGTTCTGAGCCATCCCACAGTCCCACAGAAGCTAGCAAAGGACAAGACACCCACAGAGGGACCGGCCATCTTTCCTGGAATAGAAATCTGCTGAGAACAGCCATGCTGCAGCAAAGCAAAAGACTAAGTCTCCCTCCAGCAAACCTGAGCAAAGGACAGTCTAAATTTAAGTGCTCCTCACTTACCAGTGGCTCTATCATCATTTCCATCCCTTCCCTGAAGCTGGGGGACAGGGAGATCTCTACATATGTCCCCTGAATGTCTCTGGCATTTTCTACATATTTGGCCAGAAATGGACAGAAGTGAGTGGTGTTTATCGGCCACTTAACTGCCTTAATCCTTACCCTATTAGGACAGCAGTGCTCTGGGTACAGCCCACACACGTGCCTCCTTCTTGCCTGCGGCAGCTGCCAAGGCTGCTGTCAGCAAGCCCAATGTTAGAGGTTACCCCAGAGCAAGAAAATCTGACTCTTCTCCCAATGTGTCTCACAAAGTCACTTAATTTCCACTTCTTCTCTATTAATTCATGTTATAAAAACACAGAGCTAGTTTAGGTGGAATTTTTTTTCTGCTTCATTACACTTGCCTTTCTTTCCTTCTATTTTTTTTTTAACTTCCCTCCCCTATATCTGCAATGGGTACACACCTCCTCCCTTGCAGCCTCTCTGCTTTTAGCAATAATTTGCACATAATGGAACAGCCAGAGGGGGTTTGATCAATGACCTCTGTCTCAGAGATGCTGTTCCTAGGGAAACACATCTGCCAACATAAAGTATTGGAGCAATCACAGCTCAGTGAACGCAGTAATAAGCAACTGTTACTCTGGCGCCATCAGTCATGTTCAGTTACAGACCTGAAAGGAAATGGCACCTCAGGGAGCAATGTCCTTCCATAAATTTGGGCAACAATGAAGAATGATTTGCAATCAAGTAATAAAAGGCCCAAAAAAGGTCCACCATGCATACTAACACCCAGTACAGCTGACAAAGGAAATAAAAAACCTTGGCATTGTTTGCTCGTTATGTAAACTACACAGCTGTCCAAGCAATTAAGATATGATTTTGGGAATTCTCTCTCAAAAATTTGCTAACAGTGCTTCCACTTGTGAAAGTGACATTCTTCTTTATCAGTAAAGTGCATTTCATTAAGGTAATGCAATTTCATCAAGCTTAATAGTAGGAATTGCTTAACCTTATGGCAAGAGTACGTAAACAACATTAAATTAATGTTGCTCCTCACGTGGGGGAATAGATTTGCATTAGTGACGTGTGCTGATCAAGTAATAAAGAAAGCCATAGAGGACCCTTCAGGTCCAGGGCTCTAGGGGCAAATGGCTGGCCCCTAACCTACACCTCAGAATCTGTGCCAGCAATAAGATAGTTACCTCCATCCAACGCATTGAGCTGGAAGGAAAGATCAGATCTAACTAGTGGACATTTGCTGGGGGTGGAGGGGTTGATTTTAGGACAAAACAGGACAGCTATCTATCTTATTGGGAAGGAGCACACTATTTATCTTCCTGAGAAGCAAGCAAAAGAAATCAATTGGAAAGCAACACTCTGGACCCAAGCACCAAGTTGCATTGGCCCAAGGGACAAGCGGTCCCTTAAACCTACTCTATACCCTATAGCCCCTTATCTTGGGGTATTCTCTGGAAGCTGGGTGTTCTCTGGATACTGGGTGTTCTCTGGAAGTTGGTAGTAGCTAGTAAAAAGAAGTCCTCTCCAATCAGAGTTCTGTTTGAACTCCTTGTATTTGTATCAATTTAAGCTAAGTCGAACTTCCTCTCACAAAGCAAATAATACAAAGTTCACACAGGAGAGTTAATACTCAAATATCATTGTCAATGGAAGAAAAAGCCTTTCCCCTACTCTACTGAGTCCACAAACAGTTACTTAGTAAAAGTTTCAACCTTCTCCTAAAAATTGTTTTCATCTAAACGGTTCATGATAAACACCATTGATTTATTTCAAATCCCCTCCTGCAACTTTCCATTCATAGTAAAGAAGTGCGTAAGGAAAACAAAAGCAAATAGACTAAGTTATTTCCAGATTGTATTACTAAGCATCAAATCATTTTATGTTCATCCTGCAAGCAAGACCACTCCTTATCAATTGAACTCACAGTAGCTGTTCACTGTAGACTGGTTTTCCTGTGTGAGAAGGATGGAGGCCCTGACCTCATGGAGCAAATAGCCCAATAAGGAAGACAAGCATGCAAATAAGAGGAGAGAAAGTTGAATGAAATAAGTGATACACCAGCATTTCATTTGCAATCAGAAGCAGAGAGGAAGGTGGGTTTAATTTTGACTGTAGAGTCGGATAATGGGTCTCCATGAACAGGGTAGCATTTGTTGATGAGTGGGCCCTTCCAGAACATGACTCCATTGTGAGGTCCTTTGAGGAGAGGGTCGAGATTGTGAATGAAATGCACTGACAGAAGTGGCTGCTTTGAGAGTTTAGAGCCAGATCATGGGGAGCCTTAAATCACTCACTCAGGGTTTTTAGAGTCAGATGGCTAGTCCAAAATGAGGTAATCAGGAGATGTTTAATGGTGAGATATTTCTAAAAGGTATGAGCAGGATTAAGGGAAATTAACAAGAGATAGTGAAATGCTCTATGGCTAATGATTGGGACTAGAACCTAAAGAAAAGGTGGTAGTTATTGCTGTAGAATTAGGGGGCCCACGGTGAGCTATATGATCTTAGGTAGAGGAACACAGTCCATAGCAACCAAGGGAGATACAGTCCAGCAGAGAAGAAGGCAAAGGAGCAAATACTTTTATCTTTGCCAAAAGGCAAACACAACCAGAAGCCAAAAAGCAAGGTAGCCCATTGTTTCAGCCAATACACATCAGCCCCAAGGACACAGACCTGGGGACTCAAGGATAGAGAGTGGATCTAGAGAGGCAAACAGAAAATATCCAGCAAAAGCCCAGTCACCATGATAAGAATTTTAAACCTGGTTTTTACCTTTTTGGTTATAATTGTGGTAATAACTCTGTGAGTAGGACTGAAAGAGTCCCATTTCAGATTGAACTACTTGAAATCAAGGATTACGTCTTTATCTTTCTTTTATCCCCCGCTTCTAACACAGGATAAAACTGCACCTAGCTAGGATAAAACAAGGCACAAGTTGCAATGTGAAAATGTAAGTGTCTAGCAATTAAGCAGGATTGATACGGTCAAGCCTCAAATGCCACAAAGAATTTTTGATTAGGGTCTTTGGAAATCCTCAACAGGAAGAGTAGCAATAGATCACATTAAAATGCACAGCATGTGACTTCTGAAATCAATAGTTTTAGGTCAGCCTTGAGTATATGGACCAAATCTTAAATGGCACTGGAGTTTCACCTCCGCCACATCATCGATGACAAAAGGAAAGCTGAACATGAGTCACTTTAAAATCTATTCTATGGTGTGCTTAGTATGGGGCGGATCCACAGAGGGAGGATAAAAACACATCACATTGACTTCCTCTGCCTGCAGAGAGCTGGCCACTTTTCCCTAGGGATGAAAGGGGAAGAATCAGCATAGTGATTTTGTAGTACAAAGAGCCCTGAGTTTAGCATAAGTGAATCTGGATTTGAGGACTAGACACCCTGCATAGGATTAATGTGACCGTCAGTAACTCTCTGAACCTCACTGAATTAAGTTGTCCATAGATGGGGTGAAGACAATTTCTACACCCAGGATTGCCATGGGTGTAAATGAAACAGTGTGTGGGAAATGGCTTATAAATTATAACACAATATATAAGTAGAAGGTATTATCCTGGCTATTGCTTCCTGGCATTCAACCATTGGTTGGCCCAGAAAGCACATGCTAACCTATGAAAATGGATCCTATACAACTCCTTCCCCCAATAAGAAGAACAAGTGTAAAGCTGAACAATTCGGGAGGTTAACAATCTATTCTTGGACATGTTTTTATGGATTTTAAAGCATATAGCAGAGAGTAACCAGATTTTAAAGTTTATTTTATTTATTTATTTATTTATTATTAATTAATTAATTTATTTATTTATTTTTAATGAAGCCTGGAAGAGCTTTATTTGTTTACTTGATGTATTCAGATAACCAACTCAGCTTTGTTAAATTTTCAATCAAACGTACCTGGTCACTGAATAGCTACTGCTTCTCTTGTAAGTTGTTATGAATGTCTCAGTCACAAGTGAGAGAGGCACAGAGATATGCCAAATATAGGCTGACATTCACAGGATTGAAGGTTTAGGATGTAGACATCTTTGGGAAACCATTGTCCTACCATACTAGTAGTGCATTAGGATGAGGGGGACATTTAAGGGCCTTTCACAGAATGTCAGAGCACCACCCAGTGGGGTTCCTTCTGTAAGTCAGACTACAAGCTGGAAATGACTCTCCTACACAAGAAGATACCCATGGGCCCTCCCATCCCCACAGTCAGGACACTCAGAACCCTACTCATGGCCAGGAATACCAAAAGAAAACAGAAGGACTAAAAGATGATCAATCAGGCAGCTAGCCTTAGGAGTGTCTTTTGGGCTCTGCACCCATAGGAACCAATGAACTTAAAGACACTCTCCTAGGAAATACATTAGACAAGGGAGCTGAGGAACGTAAGCTAGGCCATAATAAGTTGGGTTAAAGACTAGTCCCTCAGCCACATTGCTTCAATGTTATCATCCCTGGACTTAGTCTACAGAAACCTTAAAGTGATATCAAGCCAATGATCTCCTATAAGTTATTACAGTGCCAGAATGGAATACCCAACATATAAGAGATGCTCCACAAGCATACAAATGATGTTGAATGAAAGGGTGCTATTCTAGAGCCTTTTCTCTCATAATTGCACAAGAGATTATAATACATGATATACAACATTTAAAAAAATGTTAATGAGAAATTTATTTTTAATGAAGATCAGTGATCATTATGATAAACCATATGCTATATGTCAATAAAGTGTTATGTCCACACCATGGGATAATGTATATACATGTCTAAGTGTGTGTGCATGTTTGTATACATACACGGTATTTCATAGTGTAATTATTAAGAACCAAGGAATGGCTAATTTCTACTCTATAATAAATGACAAACATGTCTGCATATACAGAGAATGGACATGTCACACGCATACAGAGAGCAAACAATAAATGCAGGAATCAGGCAGGATGAAAGCAAAGTTGCTTAGTGTTGGCTTTGCAACTAGGACCAAACTAGTCTCCAACAGCACTTACTTCACAAGGGTGCCCAAAAGACCCATAATTTTAAAACATTCTGATAGCCAACCAAAATAGCCAACAGAACACCTCTGTAGACTCTATAAACAATACTGCACAGCATCCTTAAACCAGGCAACAATTCCTAAGTGTCTTCCTCAGACACTGTGATTCTAAAAAGTAAAGCACTACTTCCAAGTGGAAGCCAGCAGAGTTACAAGGGAAGCTATAAGACAGGTGATTAATTCTTTTAAAAGCAGTAAGCCGACAAATCCGGGGGAAAACAATCCAATCTGTATTGCCTAATGGTCCACCGCAAAAACGGTAGCAATCTATTTTATGGGCATAGAAGTGGAAAATAATGAAATGTGTTTAATTATGACAATATAATTTCTACAAGGTAATAAAGACCATCAGATAAAACAATTATCGAGGTGTAGTGCTTGCATGCTTATGTGCGCGCGCGCGCACACACACACACACACACACATGCAGTATCATTAATTTATATAATGATTCAGCAGTAAGAACTAGACTTTGGTGAGGGGAGAGGCATTTGACTGTTTTTTTCTTTCCTGTGGTTTTGCAGTTTAGGACATTTGGGTTCAGGGGTAAAGGTTTTAAATCATGGTCAATGCTCCTATGCATTTTTATATGCCACATAAACCATAAAATACTCCACTGTTTTGGAGACTATGCAACTAAAGATCAAAACATCCCAGATGTGTAGCTAATGAATGAAGGAGCTGAATGTTGCAAGGTTCTTAGTAATACAAATTTGCCCCCAAATCTTTTATTTATGCACAGGTAATTTTTGAGCTCCTGTTCTACTTAAAGAATTGAATTAAACCAAAGATTGATGTATTATAGTATCCCCCCCCCCCCCACACACACACATTGTGTCTTTTCATTGGAGACAATTGGACTATAGAAAAACTGAGACCACTTTTCTAAAACATCTGATCTTTCAACAATGCAAACTATTTCCATAGGACTCTCCTTCAGGGTACGATGCAGTATTTTTTCACTAACTTGGTATCTACAGAAATTTGACAATTTTGCATGGTTCCCCTAATGACAAACACTAAACAGAAGTTTTCTTCAGCTAGGACCCATTTCATATTATTGTGTCCAACCCCCCAGCCCTTGGTATGCCACTACCTCAAACACATCGCTAGACACAAAGTGCAACATCAGCAAAATGTTTTCATTAATATATTTTTTTCAATGTACAAACAACTTTTTATTTTTGTCATTGTTCTTTTTTTTTAATTGTTATATAATTGTTATTTTATTGTCTTTTATCTTTATATTCTTAAAACAGGATTTCTCAACCTCAGCAATATTTCCATTTTGGACTGGATAATTCTTTTTTTTTTAATTTATCTTTATTGTTCAGATTATTACAGTTGTTCCTCTTTTTTCCCCCATAGCTCTCCTCCTCCCATTTCCCACCCCAACCTCTGTCCTTGCCCCCCCACTGTCCTCATCCATAGGTGTACAATTATTGTCCAGTCTCTTCACGCATCCCCAACACTCTTAACCCCTGAAAATTGTCAGTCCACTCCCCTTCTATGCCTCTGATTCTATTCTATTCACCAGTTTATTCTGTTCATCAGATTTTTTATTCACTTGATTCTTAGATTCACTCGTTGATATATATTTGTTGTTCATAATTTTTACTTTCCTTTTTCTTCTTCCTCATTCTCAAAGGATACCTTTCAGCATTTCATATAATATTGATTGG
>PVJC01022344.1:0-27433 GCA_004026665.1 Murina feae | reverse complement strand
GTCTGAGAGATCAACATAGAGGGGGTGCCTGCTCCAAGCCTCCACGGTGTGCCTGGGGGCAGGCCCCCGGCAGGTAGACACACACAGGAGGACTGCTCCGAGCCTCAGATGCAGCTGGGGGCAGGTCCCCAGTGGCCACACACACACATACACACACACACACACAAAAGGCGCCTGGCAGACTGGGGCCATCATAGGATATCCACTGAGGGGTCCCAGACTGTGAGAGGGCACAGGCCGGGCTGAGAGACTCCCTCCACCCCGAGTGCACAAATTTTTGTGCACCGGGCCCCTAGTATACTCATAAAACAAGACAGGATAATATTTAAAAGGGTGGAAAACTGAAAAATAGGAGAGAAAAGAATAATTAATGATAAGCACAAAGTCCAATATGTTTTTTAAAAAAAAAGAAGAAAGAAAGAAAACATAAGGAAAGAACAGAAAAGGGTAGGACAAGGAAACAACCTAATAAATTTTTTAAACTGAAGTAATAAAGAACATGAGTCTCCAAATTAAAAATCCTTATGAAATAAAGAAGCTAATAGATGAAAGTACAATTAGCAGCAACAACAAAACGTCTTATAAAGAAGCAGAAATCCAACTTAGTTGAGACTTCTTAAGAGCAACAATAAAAATCAGAAAAACAATGGAATGGTTTCTTCATAATTTTGAAGGTAATGATTGTCAACGTAAAACTATACTCCCAGAAAAGCTGTATATCATTTTTGAGGACAGAATATAAAGTTTTACAAATATTGGAGATCTCAACAGAATATAAATTTCTGTGGGCTCATTTTTGAGCTTTTTAACAGACTTTGGAGAGCACTTTTAGGTTCATAGCATAATGGGGCCGAAGGTATAGATATTTCCTATATACCCCCTACTGCCACATATCCACAACCTCCCCCACTTTACTAGTAAAATCCCTACACCAGAGTGGTACATTTATTAAAATCAATGAACCTACACCACTAAATCCAAAGCCCAGAGTTTACATTAGAGTTTACTCTTAGTGTTTCACACCATATAGTTTGATACAAATATATAATAATCTATCTATATCATAAAAGGCCTGTGGTTGTGACACCTTAACGGCAGAACAACCAAACAACTGGTTGCTAGGAGATGCATGGAGCACGTCTTGTGGGCTGGGACTCCCAGCTTGCCCGGGGCTGGTGGGGCTGGCACAGTGGAGGTGGGGCCTGTGGCTCATGTGGCAGAGGCAGGGCCCACGGCTCGCACAGGGTGGGTCTGGGGTCCCGTCAGTGCAGCGGGTCTGGGTTTTGCACGATTTTGCACACTGGGCCTCTAGTCTTTCCTAATAGACAAATATGTAAATTGATCGTCCCTCCACTACAATAATCAGCCAATCAGGAGAGTATGCAATTAACCCAACAAAGATGGTGGTTAATTTGCATATGTAGGTGCGAAGCTGCAGAGCGAAGACTGAAGGCTCTGGCTGGAGCAAAGGCCTGAGTCCCGGATGCCAAAGGAAAACCGGTGCTGGCAACCAGGGCAAGGGTAGGCCTATTGCATGAATCTTTTCGTGTAATGGGGCTCTAGTATCTAATCTAATAAAAAGAGCAATATGCAAATTAACCCTCACTCTGTTACACCTGCAAGCCATGCCCACAAGCCACACCTACTGACCAATCAGGAGCAAATATGCAAATTAATTCAACTAAGATGGAGGCAGCCACGGAGCTGGAGTTACTCCAGGCAATGGAGGGAGCCAGGGCCCTGCAGGCCCTGAGCTCTACTCAAAGCTACAAAGTTTCAATTATAGAAGATAAAACAAAACCCAGATACCTGCCGGGCTGGGACCTTGGGTTGCCAGAGGCAACCCAGGCTTCCAGCGGGGGGACCAAGGCAACAAAATTTCAATTATAGAAGTTAAATAAATCCAGATACCTGCTTCCAGCCAGGCACCCAAGTAGGGACCCGAACCCTGAAGGGGCTGTGGGCAGCCTGAAAATGGCCCTCAACCCCTCATCCAGGCTGGCCACACCTCCATGGGGTGAGGGTCCCCATTGGGGGGCTTGGCAAGCCTGCAAACAGCTATCAGCCCCTCACCCAGGCTGGCCAGGCACGCCAGCAGGTGGACATCCCCCGAGGGGTCCCAGACTGCAAGAGGGCACAGGCTGGGCTGATTTTTGTGCACCGGGCGTCTAGTATATATATAAAAGCCTATGTTACCATTCGATCATTCAACCAGTAGCTATCACATACACTGACAACCAGGGGTCAGCCACTCAATGCACAGGCATGGAAACATGAAATAGACTGATGAATCTAAGAGGGAAAGGGGGACAAAGGAGGGTGGGAAGAGATTAACCAAAGATCTTATATGCATATTAGAGGCCTGTTGCATGGATTCGTGCACCCGAGGGGTCCCTCGGACTTGGCCTGTGGGGATAGGGCCGAATCCATGCACCAGGCCTTTGACATCCTCCGAGGGGTCCTGGATTGCAAGAGGGTGCAGGCCAAGCCAAGGGACCCACCAGTACACAAATCCATGCACTGGGCCTCTAGTATATTATAATTCCTTTACTACACAAATCTTTGTTTCCCTAGAATTAGAAATTATCTTTTGTTTTAAGTGTTTAGTTTTTTTATATACACATAACTCAGTCAACAGCAAACACTTACCTATTTGTCTATATCTACTCTCAAGATGTTCAGACACGTAAGATGTTTTGGCAATTTTATATTCCTGAAGAAGTCACCTTTGGAGCCTTCTATGTTTTATCAACATGGACTAGTTATTCTCTGCCAGCCACATAGATATAATCCAAAAAAACTTCCTATGTCATCATCCAGAGGATAATCTCCATCTTTCCCCTGTCATGGATCTCCTACCTTCTGTATCCCATATTACCTTTCTTGATTTGACTCCCTAATTTTTTTGGAACAAATCATCTAGTAGCTTTCTCAGAAAGGGAGCATAAGAGGTAAGTTTTTTAAAAACTCTTTTTGGTACATTATTTCTTTGATACTTCTTTCCCTCCATTTTTTTTCTTTTTGGAAACTTCTGTTATAGACTATTGGCTCTTTAGTCTGGACTTCAATTTTATTTTCTTTCCTATGTATTTTTTGTCCTTTGGGTGAAGGTTTCTCAAATTTATTTTTTACCCTAGATTTTCTTTTTCTCTATTGTTCTAGCACTTTTATCTTAATGTTTCAAATAACTTTTCTGTCTGAAATGACACTTTTTGTTGTTGTTAATCCTCACCCAAGAATATTTTTTCCATTGATTTTTTTTCTATTTTAGAAGTACTTATTTATTTATTTATGGCCAAGGTGGTACTATCTTTATTTTTATTGACTTTTTTTTAAAATTTTGTTTTATTGCTTAAAATATTACAAATAGTACATATGTCTCCTTTTTTCCCTTCTTGACCTTCCCCTTGCCTCCCCTACCTCCCAGTGTTTTGTCCATTGATTTTTAAAGTGAGTGGAAGGGAGGGGGAGGAGAGAGAGAAACATTAATGTGAGAGAGACACATTGATTGGTTGCCTCCCACATGCACCATTCCCAGGGCCAGATCGGACCTGCAAGCCAGGTAGGTACCCTGAACCAGAAATCAAGCCCACAACCCTTTCATGCACCAGGCCAAGTGGATGCTCTAACCATTTAAACACACAAGCTAGAGCTAAATTTTTAAAAGATTTCTCTTCCCTGATTCCTCCATGTTACTCTTTTCTATTTGTTTGGTCTCTGTCTTCCACAGTAAGTGCATTCCTTAGATGATATGATAATACTTGTCAGCTTATATTTAAGAGTAGAAGATTAAAAAGGTATTACACAATGAGTACAGAAAAGTGAGCTTTATTGTAGGGTGATGTGGTTGAAAAGTTTACTGGGAAAACTCTAAGGATAGTATTTTTTAGGGCTTTCTTCTTAGACTGAACAGATTCCCCAAACTAAACTTCCAATTTCTAGTTGGAAGGGAAAGGCAAGCGTTTAGGATACTGGCTGGTAAGCGGGAGAAGAGGCCTCAGGCCTCCCCATTTATCAGACACGTGGTCTGTTAGTCACTATTTGGTCAAGATATTCTCTTGACTACACCCAATATTCTCCCCTCACATGGGGGGTGCTTCACTCCCACCTGCCTCAGTAGGTAGAACGGTGGGGTCATAAAGTAGAGATTATTTAAAGATCAGACTGCTTCTAGTGTTTAGCAAACCCACCTTATTTTGTCCCCTTCCCCTGAGTTCTAGAGGTAGCTGGTGCTGCAAGGTCCTGAATGTTTTGGGAAGTCTACTATAGGCAATTTCAATTTTTAACCGTCCCTACAATTTTTTTTTTTTAAATAATCCAACCTTCTCAGATCTACTGCATTAATTACCTGCTTCCCAGGTATTTGTTTGCCATCGTCCTTTCTGTTATTCTCCTTGTTCTTGTGGGCCCATGTCATTTTTTAATCCCTTTCTAGTAGCTTTAATGAGGTTTGAGTAGTTGGAAAAATTAGGTACACATTCAGTTGGTTGTCTTTACCCAATAGGAGTATGCGCATTCTAATTAGATAAATAATTCCAAGTTGTCTTCCATAAAGGTGGTTTCAATTTATGTTCCCATAAGCAGTGTAGGAGCATGTAGCATGGTTGTTAACATGAGGTAAATGAATAGGGCTCATAGGGACTGTAAAAACCTCTGAAAAAAGTATTTTTTGTATAATGTGGTTATTTTTCTTGGAAGATCTTTCACAAGTTTCAGAGCTTTTATAACACACACAATAAAGTTAGGAACCATTGTTTTATGGTAATTATGTAATGGTCATGGCTACAAATAATCCGATTACATATCTATCCTTCCAGCTTTAACATCATTCACAGTATTATTTCTGCAAGGCAGCCTGGGAAGTTTGCCCAACAAAGAACAATATACAGTATACATTAGAGAAAAACTAAATCAAAGGCATGCATGCACAGGTTTCTCAGTCTGCAGTCATAGACCTCAGCTCAGAATGTCTCAAGTAGAAACAAAATAGGCTATCTTACAATTAGGTAAACAATGAACACCTGCATTCAATTTATCACCTGAAAATCAAACTCAAAGCATTTTGCATACATTTACATTGTTTGAATTATGCAATGTACTTTTGAATGGCAGGAGAGACAGTTATCCAAGAAGCTTTGTTCTCACAATATATAGGATCACTTTATGAGTAAATAAATAAGTCCATATGAGACTGATAATAATAGATTCAACCCTCACTCTTCAGGAAACAATGATCAAATGATCTGGCGAAGGACAAGATTCCTTTGGGTACAAATTTTTAAATAAGCTTACATAGAGCCACATTCACAAAAGGCTTTTGAACACCTATCAGGTGAAGAAACAATCCTGTCAGTTTTTCACATTTTGCCAGCTCTACCCAAGCAAAATCTATTATAAACTTTGAGGCAAGCACCATCTAATCTAGCCTTATTAAAAATTATCTAGAAGATGCTATTTCTTTTTCTGCACTCAGATAATTAGGGCAAGTTACATGGGAAAACAAATTTCACCAGTAATTCTAAAACTATGATTTTAACCATTTCTATTGACTTTCACAATCAAATATTATTAAGCACAATTAAAAACTCAGAGTCTGACTGGAATATTTTGCTCTTGTCTCTTGTGTATCTCCTTTGGGGGAAAAACTGGTGAAAAGTTAGCAATAAAATTAAAAGGAAATTAAGATTTCCTGCCCAGAAACACACTGAGAAGACATAATCTTGTCCCAATGTAAACTACTAAGGTAAAAACTGAATCCTATAGTACTATCTAGCCACAGAGAAAAGGCAACTTTAAATTCATGGACAGACAATGGTTATAAAGCTCTTATCATAACCTCAAAAGGTCATGAGGATCTGAAATAAATCGAGGAAATATAGAGAAGGGAGGCCCCAGAACCAGAAGTTAGTTCAGCAGCAACAGTATTGGTGATGTTATTACCAAGGTTGGAAGGTGTAGAAAAAAGAAGTCTATTGGATAGGTTAATGGTACCAATTAGATTGAAGTTACCTGTAGGACATCTAGTAAAAGTAGTCAAAGGAAATTATAAATATATGCCCAAAATTGATGAGAGAAATCTGAAAAAAAGAATGATCAGAAAAATTGGAGAACATATATCCATTTACTAAGCAAATAATTATGGAAACTTTACCAGACAACACTCTAAACACTAGATGAATAAGGTTGGAGGAAACAATACTAACAAATGCAACACAAGAAAGTGACAGCAATATTGGAGATGTATTCACAGATTAAGGAAAATGAAAAGAAGAAACAACGATTTCACAAGATCAGTTTTATTTCTTTTTGACACATTTATAGACTACAAAGAGTTTAACCTGAGTTCAGTGCAAGCAATTAAAATAGTATGTGCTTTAAATCCAAGTTAAACCATTATCTCAAGTCCTTTTATTGAGCAAAAGTATAGTTGAAAAATTATCACACCTTCTACACAAACAACTTGTCCAGTAGTCTCTTTCTGACCCACTCCTTATATTAATTTTAGTACCTTAAGCCTTCTGCATGAATTAAAAATTCCATGTTAATTTAACAAAGGAAGTGTATCCTAGAATAAGGCTGAAGAGAAAATTTAAATTCAGTTTCAAGTGACCTAATAGCCTTTTTTTTTTCAAATATATTTTATTGATTTTTTTACAGATAGGAAGGGACAGGGATAGAGAGTCAGAAACATCGATGAGAGAGGAACATCGATCAGCTGCCTCCTGCACGCCCCCTACTGGGGATATGCCCGCAACCAAGGTACGTGTCTTTTTTTTTTTTTTAATACTTTATTTTTTTTTTTTGTTTTGTTTTGTTTTTTTTGTTTGTTTGTTTTTTTAAGATCCATATATATTTTTTTTTAATTACATAAAGTATTACAAAGATTAGGAACCTGGGACTTTTCAGTCCGCAGGCAGACTCTGTATTCACTGAGCCAAGCCGGTCAGGGTGTCTTTTTTTTTTATTTAAAAAAAAAAAAAAAGTTGCGCCCCTCCCCAGTCAATCCCCACTCTATAAAAACTCCCAACTCCCACAGGAAATGCCCATTTACAGTGTAAGCTTAGACACAACAAATACCCAAATGAGAACTGCAATCAAAGCGAAGAGCAAGTAGCTCTGACTCAAGTAATAAGGATGCATCTTTCTTGTTTAACTTATAACACATTCTAATATATAATTGCTACATATGAATTTTAAAGAAAAAATATATAATTGAATTAAAATGTGATAAGGCTACCATTTAATTGCTATATATATTTTTTAAAGAAAATACATATATGCGTGTGTGTGTGTGTATCTTCTATATATATATATAAAAGCCTAATATGCAAGTTGTCCCCTCAGGAGTTTGATCTCTTGCTATGACGTGTGCTGACCTCCAGGGGGTGGTGCGAAGTGAAGGAAGGCCCTGGCTGGCAGCCAGCAGCTGGGGAAGGGAGACCCGGCCGACAGCCAATTGGCCCTGGTCACTGGCCAGGCCTAGGAACCCTACCTATGCACAAATTTTGTGCACTGTGCCTCTAGTAATGGAATAAAAATGTGATATGGGTAATGTGTTTTAATTCTATAAGCTGGGGTGAGCAGCTGCTGAAGTCTCTGCTCATCTCGTTCAGGCTTCCAGCTCATTTTTCCCTCGGTCCTTTGGAATTGTGCCCCATATGAGCACAGTTCAGTAGTCAGCACATAATCCTGCCTCCCTCTGGGCTTTCTACATTCTGCAATATGTCCCTCAATTCCAAACTTCCTTAGCAGGCCTACATTCCATCCTCTGGATTTTCAGGATGATAATAATAACAATAATAATAATAGCTGTCTGCCTTGCCATTACAGGCACTAAGAAGAGACAGAGGGGAAGAGGGGGAAGGCAGAGGAGGGAGGACGAATTGTATCATCCAGCATTTAGCCAGGAGTCATAAACTATACAATAATTTGAACAAGAAAGATTTAATTGACAGCATGATTAACTTAGTACTAAAGTTAAACTACCAAGAAAGAATAAAAATTCTAAAATATACAGTAAATCTGAGGGGAAATACCCAAGGAAGAAACAAACTTGGGAAAAAGGGCAGGAGGTGAGAAGAACTCTCTCCAAGGCTGAGACTGGAACCTCACTGAAGATTTGGCTATGGTCCCCTGGATGGTGGGAAGTTTTGAAGCTTGACCAGTGCCAGAGATGGTGCATCATTGGCAGGCCAAGGCTGGAGTGGTAGCCAAAATGGGAGAGGACTGGCAAGCCGGGAGCCTCCCTCTGATGGCCAGAAGCCTGAGGCTGATGAACAGAGGGCTGCAGAGAGGGACTGACAAGCTGGCAGCCTGTCACTGGAATGCCAAGAAACCAAGGCTGGCCGGCGTGGAGCCGCAGCCCAGGACTGGTGAATGGGAGAACCTCCACCATGTCAGCAGGCAGAAGCCAGCAGGCAGAGAACGGCAAGTCAGAACTGGCATCACACACCTGCTAAAGAGTGAAAGGCACTTAGTGCCACAGATACATGCCCGTGGCAGCTGTGGCAGCAGGAATAAAACCAGGAGGAAAGCCTCTTCTATTGGCAGTGTCCCTGGAGCATTCTCCACTGATGGGGCTTAAAACCTCTTGGCAAAGGAAAGATGTCCAATGGATGCAGCAGGCATAGTGAACAGTGGATTTAGAGCTGAGTGCCACACTGTATAAATGTGGACCTTACCCAGTGTAACTCCCTTCCCTGAACAGTTGAAACCCTTCTGAATTTTTTCCCCTATTTTTGGTCACTCTTTACTGCCATCATACAAATGCAAATATATACTATACACATATACATCTCATATCTCTCTCTGTATACCTATCTCTGTCTTGCTCAATAAAGACAGACAGGGATCGGTTTATAATTTTTATAACTGGAAAGTTGGCTGTTCAAGCTATTCTGTCGTTACTAGGAGCCAGAGCCCTGGGTAATGATTTGACACAGAATCTAGAAAATACAGTAAGTCCTCAATTAATGTTGCCATAGTTCTTCGAACTGTGGCAAAACAATGTCTAATGAAACCAATTTTACCAGAGGCCAGATATATTCAGCTTTTTTCATCTCCTGGCACACATAAACAAATTATTAAAATTCTGTGGCATACCAAAACATATATTTTTGTCTGACAAAAGAAATAGGTATAATTTTGATTCATTCACACAGGATGGCGGTTGTCATTTTTTTATTTACAATATAAGGAAAAGAAATCAGTGCCCATAACTAAATTGCATGTTTTAAGAATTCTTGCAGCATACCAGGTGAAAATCACTGATATAAACAAGAGTTAAGTTCCACAGCATCTTATCAATGCTGTAACAAAATGATATTGAATGAAATGATGTTATTTGAGGACCTGCTGTGCTGTAAGCAGGGAACTAATACCTCTATTTTTGTTTCAGACTACCTAGTGTGAGGTTTATGAAGTCATGTCCACCTTGGCATTCAGTGGTGCATATAAATTTCACTAACAATAAGTCTTTGTCCAAAATACTCTCAGTGAAAAAACTGATTTCCACTAGTCCCAAAAAATTTTAGAAAAAGTTTGGTTTATTTAAAAGCTTATGAAAATATCTCTTTAACTGACCAGATAATGCTAAATTCCATCTCTAGATCATATTCTGAAATAGCAAACTCTTGCTCAGGATATCAATCCCTGCAAATAATAATGGCCATAAAATAATGACAAACTTTGAAATCTCGTGTAGGGAAATTATTAAATTTTTATTTGTTAAAGGTCCATAAAGTTTAGTACATGTTGAAAGGCATATAGTTAGAAGGGTTGGATCCCAGAGAAAGATTTCAGATCTCATTACTGTCTACAGGAAAAGTGGTTCCTAAACATGCCAGCTTTAATATTAATATTCAATAACTTTTATGTCATTATATTTGAGTTTTTCAATATTCTAGGCAGCAGACCAATGAAAATAAACCCTGCCAGCAAAATTTTGCTTCTGGTTCTTTCAGCAATACTTTGTACAACAGCCAAAAGAAAACGATATTAAAAACTCAAACAACTTTGTCACCAAATACCATGTAAAAGTATTATTTTTTAAGAGACCTGTGTATCTTCTAAAAATGTATTCTTTCCTAAACAAAGTTAAAAAAATTTAGTGATGGTAAAAAAAAAAACAAACAGTCAGAGTGGCTTGTACATGTTAGTGGACATAGTGTGGACACAACTCTGGATGAATTAGATGACGTATCAGTCTGGAGAGCAGGGCCACTGTACACAGTTGTGTCACTGGAGAAGGCGAAAACTAGAAGGGCAAGTTGAAGAATCAGAGTAGACATCCTTGACTAGTCAGCCTGGCTAGGTAAGCACATGCGGCCATTAAAAACCATGGTTTTAAGGGAAAAGCCATGAGAGCAGTTATTTCTGTGTAGCTACTGCCTCAGCCAAGTATCCAGTAATGAACTGGAGCTAGGGATACTCAATGGTCCTAGCATTCAGGAACACAACGAGATGGCAAGGACAGGTTGTAACCCACCAGGCATTTCTGTGACAGTAAAAAGAAAAGAGAAATGGATTCTGCTTACTTCAGCCTTCTAAATTTCAGATATATGCTCTTTTGGACAATCTAACCAAGAGAAATAGTTCTCAATTTAACAAAACTGACACAGTGACACCTACCACAGATGTGGCACATACTTCAGATATACACAGAAAAAAATTCCATTAACTCATCTGCTTAACACAACAGATACAGTTTGCAAAAATGGTATAAATAAAGTTATATAAATTTTAAAATTCATATTCCTTCATGATAAGGTATATCCTCAAAATATCTCACTATACTCTGCCCATCATTTTGTGATTTTTCTAAAGTAAAAGAATGTCAAATAAGAGTTGAAGTTCTTAGCTCTGCCCAGAAAATAGATTTTGTTTTGGCCATGAACTGCTAAAGCTACCACCCAGATGCTACTGCATACACTGCACAAATTAGCATAAAAGGCCAAATGACAAAGTGAGATCAATATTTATTTTATCATCTGATTTTGGATGAACCCACACCTCATGGGATCTCCTTTAGCATTCAAGTGAACCAGAAAGATTTTCATTTTGAACCTATTTATTTGCTTTAAATAATGGTATCTCTTTGCTAGGCACACATAGAGATCATGTGATCATGGAATTGCATGGTAATTGACAGCTCTGTCATCCTGGGAGGAGGATGAATTAGAATGGCCTGAGTGCCAGTATCTGTCAGCATTTGCCTCATACAAAGCCTAGAAACTGATGATCACTTATGCATGTCTTCAGTGTCCATCTGTGTAACTTCTCAATGTCATAGCTCTTGCCCGCTCCTGACTGCCCTCCAGAAGTCAGTACCTAGTATGACATGCAAAGTCATACAGTTAAAAAAAAAAAAATCAAGAAGAGACAAATACTATGTCGCTCAGTTCATTTCTGTTTGTTTTTTAAAAGCAGATTTTCTTGCCAAAGTCTGTAACAAAGAGATCGGGGGTTTTAGAACTTAAAACAAAAAGCCCTTGACAACTCCAAGAGGCCCTCCTGCCCATGACAGAATAAGTGTTTCCATTGTATGCCTCTTCCCACACATTCCATTCCCCACCTTGAACTTTCCCACCAGAAAAGCACAAACACAGAAGAGATTTCCAGTAATCTACCAGACTGAAAAAAAAAAATGTTTCCCAGGATCTTTATTTTCCATTCAGTAACATGAACTCGGGACAAACCACTAGAAGAAAGGAACAACCCTATTGTTTTTGCTATCCTCTTTTCAGTCGGATTCTGTATCCTCTGTTTGCCTCATCGTTTGTCTTCTCTTGTTCTTAAAGACACTTACAATTGCAAGGCTCAGAGTCTAGTAGTAAAATCAGATATTTTATAAATGGCTTTCCAAGTAATTAATTATAATGTAATGCTGGGCAGAAAAAGACAGGGCACTGACCTAACCTAGACTGGGGAGGGGGCCAGAGGGCAGGAAAGTGAACATTTACCTAATATCTAAGGAATATGTAACAAGATAAGAAGGCAGTCAAATTCCAGAAAGGAAGAAACTTTTATTGGAGCTCCAGCTGCATCAGGGCTTAATTCTCCAGAAAAAAAAAAAAAAACTGTTAAAAATAATACTTTAATGTGAGGATTGTGAAATATTCAAATTTTTGTCTAAGATATAGCTATCATATCTTAATAACAAATTCTTTCATTAATTTCAAGAAAGATGGTAGATAGAGTCTAGCCCAGCAATATTTAGGCTATAAAATAGAATATTTGGATAAAAAACCCAAAGAAATTTACAGTAGCATAACATTTATAGGATTAATGATGAAATACAGGCAAATTCCTATGCTTTCATATGCAATACTTTAAGAAAACAATATAAACCATGGCTGACTATTCATATCATTAAGATGGATTCTAATTTACATGATATCATTTTAAAACAGTAATAGGTAGTCAAGTTTGTGTGTGTGTGTGATTAACTACCCTCTATCAAAAATATGTGGTATTTTTCTATTATAAATGTCAATATTCATATTACTATTACCTCATATTTACTGATTGTCTAACATTGACCAAGCACTAGGTTAGTCTCTCTAACTTATATTTCATTGGGAAGTTTTGGACAAGAATAATACCTGTTACTCAGTAACTGTATGGCAATAAAATTTACATAGGTACAAAAATGTTTCCAAAACATAAAAAACAAAAGGTAATCTATTATAATCTCAACATGAATAAATTAATTGATGTTTTCAAAGAACTTACCCTTTAAAATGTAATTAACAAAATGTCTACACAGCTGTGCAGAAAATTTATCACAAAAAACCTGAGATTGCTGTCCTTAGAAACACCTGTTACCCAGGAGGGCCCTCGGCCAGCACATGAGAAACTGGTCCTTGGAGCATTCCCAGTGAAGAGGTAACTGATAAGGCTGGCTCTCTGTGCCCAGAGTGTTTGCATAAACAATATGGTTTATGTTAAACACCTGCTTTCCTCTGAGGATCTGGATTTTACTTTTATGTGGTAGACGGAATGTCTACATGACCAATCCCAACAAATACCTTGGACACCAGTCTCCAATGAGCTTCCCTGGAGACAAACAACATACACATGTTCATTTTTTTTTCTGGGGGGTGGGGTGGAGGGGAGGATAGGTGGTGTTTGTGCTACCCTTCAGAGGAGGTACAGAATATAAGGAATCCTGCACATGGATTCTTCCAGAATCTACCTATGTCTCTTTCTCACAGGATCCAGCTGTGTATCCTCACTACTTCATTGTAATCAATTTAAGTCATGAGTACAACTATATAGACTGAGACCCACGAGTTCTAGAAAATCTCCAAATATAGAGGTGGTCTTAGGGACCTGCAACACAGAAGCTTTCTAAAGAAGCCAGAATTCTTACCTGCTGATATGCTGCATAGATCACATCAAATAGAAAAGCCTGTGGCATTTCACTTGCTCTGTGCTTGGCACGTTCCAGGGAGTGGTCTAAGCAACCATTGGCAGATGGACTGATGATGGTGGATACAAGAGGGCGAATTGCTCCTGCTGCCTAAAGAACAAACAGAGGCAAGCAAGACATTGTTTCACCTAGAAAATATTATGAAGCCAAATTCTAAACTCTGTATCTTATTTTCAAAAGCAGATGTTATTCATACATTCAACAAACTACCTCAAGAAAATATCTGAACAAATATACATTTGGTTCATAAATCAAATCATGTCACACCAAGAACTAATTTCATAATATTACAGTTCCATATATAAGAGGTATAAAATTTTCTTCATCATAGGTTTAAAATCCTTTTTATATAGCCATTGAAGTCAAATACTAAAAATGGATGCAATGATATAATTGGGTATTCCCTAAAGATGGAAGAGAAAGACTATATGGAAAAAACTGAAATGAATTTTACATGAATTACTAATTAGTATGCTTTCAAAAGATTTAACTTACACGTTAGAAAATTAAGGAAACAGACATATTCCCTAAGATCTCCAAAATGAGACTCAATAACCCACATAACAATGAATTTATGTTTTGCTCTAATTCCTGTGAAAAACGATTCTCTTCAAACATAGCATTAATGAAATGCTCCCTCAGGCAAAATATCCATTAATATCAATTGCTCAGATAAAAGTACTGTTTCATTAGTAGAGGTATCTAAATTTTATTAAAAAATACACCTTCATATCTGACAATTTTAGCCTTTAGCTTTAATACAGTGTCTTTGTAATACAGACTTAGAGGTCATTACCAAACAGCTGTCTTGGAGAAATAGCCTTAAAATACAGTTCCTATGGTAGGCAATTAAACCAAACCTCCTTATATTGTATCCAAAATATCCTATCTTCCACGTAATTGCTACAGGGGGATTGCAGCACATGAAACTAATATACAAATACAACACATTTGGCCTGAAGACCAACATCTGAGCAAGAAAGACAGTCTATGAACTAGTTTACAGATGCCAAGAGATTGGCTAAAAATCAAAGCTAATGTATGAGCCATGTAGACAGTTTACAAACTGTGTCACCATTTCCAGTGACGCAAGTAAAAACGTGGACCCGAGGCATAAAAATGAGGAGACCAGCCAAGGTGACAGAGAGGAAGTGATGTCCAAGTAGGTGAAAGGTAAGTAAGGAACAAGCCCAACTGGTCAAGCCTATCAGTAGGGGTTAGAAGACAAAACAGGAAAGAAATACATGTGCACATGTATATATACATTCACTGCTTTTCAAGAAAAAAATTAAATTTCCATTGCAACTACTTATAGCTAATTTTATGCCAGGCCACGAAATAAAAATTTACTTAAAAGAGACCCTGAGACATACAAGTGTCAACATGAGAAGCTCTGCAAATTATCTCCCAAGCAAATTATAAATAGTGGGAATTATTTAAAAAACAAAACTAAACATGGAAAAGCCATTGAAAATTGTCCTAAGGGCACTCAGCAAATTAGGAAATTTTATTCAAGAAAATCTTCTAAATCTTGGGGAGACCGGAGAGAGCCTGTGGTGCTCAAGTCATACCCATTTCTTCTTTCATTCTACACCCAGTTTAGTATGACTGAAGTTCCTCTTAGAATAGGTATGGCCAAAAAATGGGGCTCCCTCTCCCGCTGGTTCCCAATGGGAGAAGCAGAGTGCTAACATTTCCCATCTTACTCAGCTCCATGTCTCCCACAGAAGCTAAATAACAGGCAAGTGTGGGCAAGAGGTTAGAGATGACCCACCTCTAGGGTAAGGATCTGCCCCGAAAATGACAGGCAGAGAATACTGGGGCCTGGATGTCTCTTGTCTCAGATCACACATAATGCAGAGGTTCTATATCAGAGGAGAAAAAAGAAATTCTGGGAGTCTCCTAATGCCCCATGCAGCACCCTGCTCATGAAGTAGAGGTATGAGTCTGAAAGAAACAGTCATCATGCCCACCCACATCTCCGAAGCAGTGGTGCAGTGACTGTTCACAAGGCAAGAGACAGGCTCAAAGAGCAAAGGGCTATGAAGCTCTCCCCAAGGGAAATCACTTTATCTGGAAGTTTAAGCCCAAGGACACCCTCAAATAAAATGAGATTGTCATGATAAGTAATTAAGAAGAGGCCAGTAGATACAGGAGACCAAAAGGCTAAACTGCAGGCCAGCTAGTTAACCAGAGGACACCAGGGAAAGAGACAACAAGAGCCTCCTTGGGATAAGAATAAACCTCGAACGCTGGCCTCAAAAACCAGCCCTACTGAGGGGCCATAACTTAATGGATCTGATGTAGAGCAATTTATGCTCAGAGCACTGTCCTCTGCCGCCTCTCCCCCAAAAAAGAGTAATGAGCTGGCAATAAATGAAGCTTATCAATTAGGGGTGTTGTCAACAGTGGCAGTCAGTATAACAGAGAGATCAGGGAAGGCAGTCAAAGAGAACCCTGCGGAGATCACATGCCCAAGACGGTACACTCTGAGAAGTGACACCAGAGGCTTCACCCTGTAGAGGACAAGACTTCACTAGAATAGACCAGCAAAGTCGCAAACAAATAAGCAAATAACAGCTCCTAGGGGTGTGGGAAGAAGAGGATCCATGTCTATAACTTATAAAATACATGATTTAAGTAGCCAGTTTTTCAAAATATTGAGATGCAATGAAACAATGTTTTTCTTTTCTATAGTTATTGCTATACATAAAGCAGTGATCATGAATGAACTATAGCTGCAGATTCACATGCATACATTTCCCAAATTATACTGTGCAAAAAAAAAGCTGTCAAGATATATGCAAAACATAAGATTTAGAATATCAAACAAATATATGTTAATTATGTCAATTGTACCTCAAAAATATATAAAAACAAATCATACAAACATAACAAATGTTCTTTAGGGATACATGCTACAAAACTGAAGAAAAAAGCCAGAGAGCAATAAAAACAAAGTTCAAGGTAGGGGAGGAGTAAATAAGATCACGGTTTCAAACTGACTACTAAAGTTTGATTCATTATACCAAGTGACAGATATGAAGGTATCCAAAGTTTTCTGTATGTTTTCAGTATTTTTAAAAAGAAATTTTCTAAAATGTGTATTAATGGACTCTCATTTTTTTATTATTAAAAACTAACTTCTTGAGACCAGAAATCATACATATTTGAGATGCCATGGCAGAATGGGTGAATTCCAAGAATTAGTAAGTCCTTATCTATGAAATCCAAAATATCATTTAAAAAGTAGTACAATATAAAGACCATCGAAAACACAGGCAATTACCAGTTTCCGGGGTCTTACTAAACAAAAGGCCCAGAAAAAGGACCACAAGTGAAAATAAGTCCTTTGTTGACGATTCTTTTCTCTATTATTCCAGCTATCTGGTATAAACAATATGGAAGAAAGATGCCAATGCTAACAGACATGTACTCTATATCTAGTTCCCTGGTAAGGGACATTTGTTCAGAAATAAACATGCAATGAATCCTCAAGTACATGATCTTTTCTGAAATTCAAAGCATCAAATTATGACACAAGTATGGACAAAGATGGTTAGTTGCCTCCCAAACGTAGCAACCTGGGGAGCCTGAAGTATGACTCCCAAGTGATCAAACACACTGTCTCCTTGGGAGTTAGTACAATAAGCCTGAATGGAAGCTTAACAGCTCCGCACCACAGTGATTACTTGCCTCTCAGGCTAATCTATCAAAGTATTTCCACATGCCAATGCATGGAAATCAGCATAGATACAAATCATACAATGTGGAAATAATGAACCCCACCTCTACTGTTCATTTTTTAAAGCAAAATTGAACAATGCTAATCATCCAGCCACATAGCAGGTGCTAACAGGCTTTACTCCTCAGGCATCTGCATTCAAGCTAATTATGACAATGTATATCAGAAATCCTCCGACCTTGCAATTACAGTTTCAGTTAGCTGATTTGTCTTTATTGAAGTAAGGAACAAAGAACTACTTAATAAATATTTACAGAATAAGATCTTCAAAGCTAATCATTAGCAATTATAAGATTCTGGATATTTTCTAATAGAATGCTTCCAATCTCCTTTTTGACAAATTAAAAGAATCTATTATTTATTCAATATAGAAATATAGGTATTTCAGAAAAACCTCTGCCCAAGTTACCAAATCACTACAAAATACCCCTAAAAGTAAATACATAGCAGAAAGGAATAAGGAGTTCTCCATTTTACATACTACTGAATTTTAATTCCTGGAAGCTAAGCTGGTAACATTTACCTTAAATCTAATATGACCAGGTATATCACACTTGGATATGTATGTAATAAGCTTTATTTCATTTTAATCCCTACATATACCCTTCTTGCCTTGATCTACCTCTTTTTCCAACTTCATTTTAAGTAATTCATTGAACAGATATATAGGGGTTGGTAATTTCAAGTAATGCAGTAAAACAAAAGCTTTTTCACATAGCATCTTCTCCAGCATCAGAAACAAATCAAGTTTCACTCATTCTATGGCATTTAAATCTTTATCAAAGTAGGTCTAAAATTTACCACTAAATCAGAACTCACTGCTTACTCACGAATAAAAGTGATTCATTACAGCTAGGACTTAAATCAACACCAAAGTGTCTCTCCAATAGATAATGACACAGGATCCAATGACCCAGGGGGCTCATTAATTACCTGAACCCCACCCAGGACTAAACTCTGCCCTTCAGTGCACTTTCTCATGATTAAAACCATCCAACAGAGATCAGAACAAGTGACCGTTAGCCTTGGTCACCTCTACCCAATGTCAAATTTCCACCAATTAATTTTCCATCTCTATTTTAGAACATGCTCAGAATATATTGCACAAAGTTATAAAAGTGAGTGGTGGGAAAGTATATTCTTCCTGATGCACACATATAAAACTTAATAGAATTTCCAAAGTGCTATCAATCATTGATAAATAAAATTATGCTGCAAAATGCAAAGAGATCACATACCATTATACCCATACACAACATGTCAACATTTCTGGTTATAACACACATTTCAGTTTCTCTTTAGACGATGACTCAAAGACTTTCTAAGTAAAAACTCGTTAATGTTTAATGAAGAAATAAGAAATGTATATTCTTCCTGTACAAGAAAGGAGGTCTACATAAACCTTTGATTTTAAGCCCTCTGTAAGATTCTACCACTACTAAAGTCCTTTAACTATTCAAGAGACAAAATATCCAGAGCCATCTTTAAACTGACATTATACCCAACTGCTCACTAAATTACAGAGACAACTATTTACCTTAAGAGAAGGAATAAGGTGGTGATTACAATCTATGTTAAGTCAAGTCGTTATGCTGTATACCTTAAACTTATTTAGTGCTGTATGTTCATTATACATCAATAAAATGGGGGGGAGGGAAGAAGGACAAAAGCATGTGTAATGTTATGGTTAATTATGCTCTAACCCTGCAAATTTATTATCCACCATATAACTGGTGTGGGGGCAGGGGATGTAAATAGGGATACTGCTAACCACCCTACAGTGCACAGGACAGCCCCCACAACAAAGAGTTACCTTGCCCAAAATGTTAGTCATGCCAAGCTTGAGAGACCCTCATTAATATTCAAATACAGAAAGAAATTAGATCAATATTCAAATATAGAAAGAAATCGCAGTGTGGAGCCTGCTACGAGATGCAAAAATTCCTCGTTTTAAATATTAAAAAGCAACCCAGTACAAGGGAACCTGGGTTTATGAGAATTCAGTAAAATGTACCATAAACAAGTACCCAAAAGGTCCTAGGCAATTAAAACTCTTAGATAAATACAATATCCATGGGTAGGTCTGCAGAGTTGTGGCAAGCAAGATAGTGTCTAAACTGTAATATCACAAAACCTTGGAGAGATGTTGGGGTGGGGAGACCAGGAGCACAGGGATTTCAGGAGACCTGTTAAGGCCTAGTGTCAGAGAAAGGGAAGAAAAGTAAAAGCACACAAAATACATGTCTTTTCATAGTTAGCTGACTTCCAAAAGCTGGATAAAATCCAGTAAACAATTATATCCTATATTTTCATAGTATTGGGAGTTAAAAGCTTAAGTCTTAGAATTTGTATACCCAGACAAATTATCATCAAGAGTAAGGATGAACAAAGACTAAAAGAATTTCACTGCTGGTCCTCCTGAGGTCCTATCAAAACTTTGGAACCCAAGAATGGTGCATACACAATGAACAGAGCGAAGCTGTGTCCTTGTGATACTTTCGAGTTCCTGTATGAAGGAAACTCTAATGTTAGCCTTAATATTGGACATCTTCATCTGTTGAGGTAATTAATACATCTATGTTAATTTGTCTTGTTTTGTCCAAAATTCTATCTAATAAAAGAGTAATATGCAAATTAGGCATCACTGCATCAAAAAGATGGCCGCTCCCATGGCCACAAGAGGGCAGCATCCATAGCCACAAGATGGCGGCACCCAGTCCAGCTCAGCCCCGCCACTGAAGTGGTCAGGCCTGTTAGCCAGACAGGTAGTGGGGGAGGCAGGGGTGCCCAAGGGGCGGAACAGGCGATCAAAGGGGGCAGGGGGTCCCGTGCCAAGGCCAGAGGCCTTCACTAGAGGCCTCAAGCCTGGGCAGGGGCAAGGTGGGAGATCGCAGGGGTCTGGGCTCCACAGAGCCAGCAATTGGAGGGGCAGGGGCGGAGCCTGCAATTGCAGGAGTCTGAGCACTGGTGGAGCCAGCAAAGAAGGGGTCTGGGGGTCCCCTGCTCAGGCCTGCAGCCTTGGCCAGGGGCTGCCAGCGGGGTAAGGGCAGAGCCGGCGATGGCAGGGGGCAGAATCAGAGCTGGTGATCACAGAGGCCTAGGCTCTGTGAAGCTGGCGATCAGAGGGGTCTGGGGGTCCCCTGCCCAGGCCTGCATCCTCAGCCAGAGGTTACAGGCCTGGGCAAGGGTGGAGCTGGGATTGAAGGGGCAGGGGTGGAGCCAGTGATCAGAGTGAAACATAGAAGAAACACCTTTTCTTACCACTCATTGGCTAAGCTCCCTGTATGCCACTAGTAATATTCTCAGTAACTTTGGTAATAAGAATCCAAAAAGGCATCTATGGTTTTTCCACCACACTCCTGGAGAAAAAGTGAAGGTCTGCTGCTAGAGGGCTAAGAAATGTCATATCCTGCCCTAGCTGGTTTGACTCAGTGCATAATGCCTCAGCCTGCTGACTGCAGGGTCTGGGTTCAATTCTGACCAAGGGCATGTTACCTAGGTTGCACACTCCTCCCTGGCTGGGGCCCAGGTCAGGGTTCATGCAGGAGGCAACCAATCAAAGTGTTCCTCTCACTTTGATGTTTCTCTCTATTTTTCCCTTCTCTTCCACATTCTTTAAAAATCAATGGAAACATAGCCTTAGGTGAGAAAAAGAAAGAAAGAAGGGAAAGAAAGAAAGGAAAGAAGAAAGAAAAGAAAAGAAAAGAAAAGAAAAGAAAAGAAAAGAAAAGAAAAGAAAAGAAAAGAAAAGAAAAGAAAAGGTCATATCCTATGAAAGACACATCTTGAAAATGCCTAAAGAAAGTTGTCATTTTTTCATGGTGAAGGGACTGCAGTCTGTGTTGATGAAAACATCTTAGTGGCTGTGATGACTGGCAGTGGGGTGATGGGGCTGGTGGCTTCCCCTGATTAGCCTGGTCGCCTCCCACAAAAGGAGGCCAGACTGCAGCTTAGGCCCGCAGCCCAATGGGATCAGGGAGCCAGCCTAAGCCATCAGTAGGACACCCCCTGAGGGTTCCCAATATGTGAGAGGGGGCAGGCTGGGCTGAGGAACCCCCTCCCTCCCCCCAGTGCATGAATTTCATGCACTAGGCCCCTAGTTTAATATAAGTTAAAAAATCACAGTTATCTTTAGCATGTATACCACCTCAGGAGCTGTCACACTGTATAGCTTACTTAGAAAATGATTTATCTAAATAGGACCTTTTGGTAAAGCTTGAAAATCTGGGGCAAAGAGAAGAAGAAAATCTGTTCAGCGTCTATACAACACAACTTATGAGAACAAAGGACAAGGAATCCATGGAAAAGAAATTGTAAAGTATCTTTGACTAAACAGTCATCACTCTTTTCTTGCCTTGGATAGTATTTGATTCAGGCCAATATTTTGCAATTTATTGGCCAGTGATTATAAAAGATGCCAATTCTTCCCACCAACATAAGAACTTCAATTACTAGGATAAGTTTCTATTAATTATATTTATGTTTTTTATGATTAGAACAGTATGAGGTTGGCAGGAAGTAGTGCCTAGATTTCCTAAAGCTATTAGATCACTATCCTAACCATTTCAAGGAAATTTAGAATATATACACACACATTCATCATACATATTGGAATTTTGACTAACTTCTTATACATTTTCCCTACTCTGATGACATTATTACTACATTCTTCTCCAAATAGCTCATATTACATTATGAGGGTAAATGACTATATCAAAGATAAATTCCAAAACAATCTCACAATCTATAAAATTCCTAAAACAAATTACCCTAACTTCTTCAGATCATCATGCCCATTTTAATAACTTCACATTTAAATATCCTAATATATAAAAAACCAGGGGCCATCATGACCTAAATGACTGGACGGACCACCGAACAACAGGATGCCTGCAGGAGGGAGCTCCCTCCTGGCCTCGGCCTGGACACAGTGGCAGCAGAAGGGAGCTCTGGGCCCTGGCCGGGGTGCAGTGGAACTCTGGGTCTCACGTGATCGGGGGCATGGCCAGCCTTCAAACTGGACCCTGACAGGAGGGAGAAGGGAGCCCCATTCCTCGCAGAATCAGCCATTGGACAGCTTGCTGTCATCAGCCTGCCAGCAAGGAATCCCATTCACTTGCACCCAGGACCCTGAAAGAAGGGAGGAGGGAGCCCCATTCCTTGCATAATCAGCCATTGGTCAGCTTGCTTTTAGTGGCCTGCCAGCCAGAAATCTCATTCCCCTGCACCTGAGACCCTGACAGGAGAAAGGAGGGAGCCTCCTGGCTTTTTCATACATGATTGGTAACCTCCTGGCTTTTTCACAAATGACTGTTTGCATCAGTGTTGTTTTTACATCATATCTTTGTTGTTATATCAACAACAAAGATATGATATAATTTCCTCTAATTAATTCCCTTTTAATATGCATGAATTTCTTGCACTGGCCCAATAGTAATCCCATGAAAACTCAGCAAATGAACCACTCTATATAGTGTTTGCCTCTTTTATCCATTCACATAAGTATAAATACTTACCCCATGTTCCTTAGCAGCTGTGGCCACTTTAAAGAGAATATCTTCCTCCACAAAAGGTCTCACAGCATCATGGATAATCACTACTTCTGGCTTCGAGAGCTTGGAGTCTAGCTGATCCTCAGCCAGAGCTTTTAGTCCATTGAATATTGACCTGTGGCGGGTTACTCCAGCTTCAACTAGTGAGATGCGCTTATGCTGGTACTTCTGAATAATACCCTTCATTGCTTCCATGTTCTCTCTAGTTACTGACACAACAATGTCCTTTATCCAACATACTCTAAAAGGAAAGTACATACACATCTATATAAATAAAAATGTAAATGTTCATTTGTTCAAAATCTCAAATCTCCGAAAGTTCTTCACCAATTGCTTTGAAATTTTGACACAATGTTGCATTCAAATACGTGCGTGTTTTTATATACCTACATTATATAGATGTCACACCTGTGACAGGTAAAAACATGCTTTTTTTGAAAAACCAGGTAAAAACATGCTTTTTTGAAAAATAACGCCATCTGTTGGACATAAAAGCAACACACGCTATGAACTTAACAATATTATTCAGTCTAACATTTAAAGCCAGGTCATCACATACAAATCCGTCGACACTGTTGTGGAAGCAGATGAAGAGGTTAATTATCCAACAGAATTTTGGAATTCACTCAATCTGCCAGATCACTTGGCTTGCCAGTCATCATGTTGCGAAATATCAACCAGCACGGGGCTGGGCCTCGGACCCGGGCTGGGCTGGGGCTCAGGGCGCGGGCGGCCACCGAAGTCCTCCCCACACTGGCAGCTGCTCATTGGGAGTGTGGCGGGCGAGGGCAGGGGAGCTTCCTGAGCTCCTTTTTCCTCTGGCTATTGGGCAGCTCAGCGAGGGCCCCTGCCAGTGGGAATCAGGATCGGCCGGGCCCTTCGGGCATGGGGCACGGAGTGTGGCTACCTGTAGGGAGTGGGGGTTCAGGCTGGTGCTGGGGGGCCTGGGCTGCAGAGGCGCACATGTGCGAGGCCAGACCAGGCGGGCAGGGGCGGCGGCGTGCCAGGGGCAGCTGCCCGGGAGGGCGCACTGTATACCCACAAGCATTGTGTAATTAAACATATTAGAAACGTGTGCTTTCTCTTTTCTTTCTTTTCCATTTAACCAGACTGAGCCACAGCAACACGTGGCCAGTTACAGCTAGTTTTATATAAATTGATTTGGATACAACAACTAAAGTTAAGCTAATAATAGAAAATTAATTCTAGTAAGTACTCCTATAGCTTCATAGAAAGATTAAGAACTGAAAGTTAATCAGTTTTATGAATTTTTATCAAGTTTAGTAGAGATTATAAAAGAAAACATCAGTGACTATGTCACACTATATAGAAACAGACAGATATAAACATAGTATTTCACAATATATAGTGTGAAGGCGAGGGGAGGAGAGGGTCCCTCATCCTGGCCTGTGCCCTCTCACAGTCTGGGACCCCTGGGGAGGGGATGTCCACCTGCTGGCATGCATGGCCAGTCTGGGTGAGGGGCTGAGGGCTGTTTTCAGGCTGGCCACAGCCTCCTCAGGGTTCGTGCACTGGGGGGTGGCATGGCTGGTGAGTGCAGGCGTGGACATTTCCAGCGGGGTGGCCTACCATCGTACATACCTGGTGGGCCTCCACCATTGAGGGGACACACCTGGTGCAGAGCTGGGTGGCAGGTCAGGGGGTGGACGCTGGTGCATGGTCCCTTGGGGGGGCCATGCTGCTGAGCAGACACACGAGGGTGGAGCCAGGCACACGCTCACACACGCCCCATGGAGGCCCCCAGGGTGGAGGCAGGTGGCTGGACCTGTAGCAGAGGCTCTGTGCAGGGGCAGAGGATGCTCGGGCATGACCCCGAGGGGGTACCCACCTCAAGCCCCCGCCACTGAGCCTCTGAGGTCGCGTGGGCCCAATTGCTCTATTCCCAGGCCTCGCAGGGCCGGGCTGGACTGCCAGCTCCCGGCCTTGTGGCTGCTCACCGCTGTCTGGAACCACCGTGGGCACGATTGCTCTATTGCCAGCCCCGGCCAAGGGCCGGGCCAGCTCTCACCCAAGGCCGCCCAGAACCAACCACTGGTGTGATCGCTCTATTCCCAGGCCCAGGCTGCAGGGCAAGGGCCTGGGCAGCCAGCTCCTGGCCCTGCTGCCAACCGCCACTGCCCTGAATCGACTTCCAGGGCACACACAGACGGAGGTCAGGCCTCCACCTGTGCGTGGGCCAGTGTGATCTCTCTATTCCCAGCCCCATCTCTCTATTGCCAGCCCCGGCCCCAGAACCGGGGGCCTGGGAGGCCGTCCAGCCCTGCAGCCACTGTCCAGAACCGATCGACCGCCAGAGCACGCAAGGGCGGAGGCCTGCATGCACTGGCGCTATTGCTCCATTGCCAGCCCGGGCCTCCGCCATCTTGGCTGGGCTAATTTGCATACCATTGTTCTGATTGGCTGTTGGGCATCCCAAAGAAACGGTTAATTTTACTATTTCACTTTTATTAGTTTAGATAGATATATAGTACAGATTTCTGACTTAAAAGTTAAATTTAAATAATTACAATATTGATCAGTAGAAAAAAAAAGAATGCAACAAGAATATGCTTTTAAATTGAGTTTCTCCAAATAATTTTTTTTCTCATAGAACAGGAACCCTTCAAAGCACTATATGGAGAAACTATAATAATTAAATTAATATAAATATAAATCCAGCTTGAATAAAATGGGAAAAACTCTTAATTCAGTAAAATATAAAATTGAAAAGAAGAAATTAATCTGTTGAGTCAGATCTAAAACATAAAACTTTTTTTTCCTGCTGTAAAACCTTTTCAAAAAAAGAGCCATTGACATACATTGAGTAATGGCTGCGTTAAAGAAGTTTGACAGACTTCTCTGGAACACCAGTGCTGACAAAGGGTAATGTCATTTTGACCTAATGTTCCACAGCCCACAGGCCTAAGCCAGGAAAATGCCCTCTGAACCATGACATCAACTCTGAATGAAGGCCACTTTAAAATGTAATGGAATCCCTAGTCTATGAGAATCTATATGTTCAAGTCAAACATAGTTTTAAAGAGATGGAAGAGGGGTCTTCAAAGCACTAAATAATGAAATTAACTCTCTATTGGAAAAAAAATGAATGAACAACATTGGGTTGCTTTATTCAATAATTATCAATTTCCTACTGCCTGTTATTAAACAAATCCTTTGCATAACCCAAAACTCCATTCTGCCTGGGGCTAAAATAATACTACACTGATGAACAGAACCAAGAGCTACTCAACAGGCACGCTGTCTTTTCATTTTAAGTCCATTCCCTTAACAAATATTTACTGAGTACCAAATAAATTATCAGCATCGAGTATACAATGGAAATAGTCACTGCCTTCACAGAGCTTACAGATGAAACAAGTAAGAACACTAATAAACAATTACAAGTTGTGATCAAGTGCTATGAAAGAGCAGTCCACGCTCCAGGACTGTATACAAGTAGAATATTTAACCAGCAGAGAAAAGTTCAAGAAGATGCCCCTTGAAGAAGAGTTTGCTCCATCATTCAAGCTGAGAGTGGCAGGAAAACAAGCACAGGGGTTTGGAGGGAGGGAGAGAGGGCTGGTGCAAGCAGAGGCCACTGCAAGGTCCTGAAAAGCTGGGAAGAAATGGAGTTCTATGAGCAAAGGGGGAAAAGCACTTGATGTGGATGGAGGCCCAGGAAAGCACAGAGCTGGGGAGGCCATGCAGACCTCTCAGGCCAAGGTAGGGTTAGTTTAAGTCTTTAATCCTAAAAGTATTAGGAACCCATAGGAAAGATTAATTCATAAGAAGACATGTATGCAATGAATAAACTAACTAACTTATTTCCACCAATGTTCTAGACACTGTTTTATGCCATGATGGTAGCAGAATAATGGCCCTTGAAAGATGTCCATCTCCTAGCTCCCAAAACCTGTGACTATGTAACCTTACACACCAAAGTGATGAAGCAGATGTAATTAAGGGTCTTGGGATGGAAAGATCATCCTCGATTATCTTGGTGGGTACAATATCATCATGAGTCCTTATACATGAAAGAGAGAGGCAGACCAGTCAAAGAAGGTGTGATAACAGAGAGATTCAGGACCTCAAGTAGAATCTTGAAAATGCCAAATAAACGGATTATCCCTAGAGCACCCAGAAGAAAGACAGCACTGCCAATATTTTTATTTTAGCCCACTGCAACTGATTTGGGGCTTCTGACCTCCAGACGTGTAAGATAAATTTCTATTGCTTTAAGCCACTTGGTTCATGGAATTTTTTTTTACAGACGCAATAGGAAACTAATTTAACAGCATAAATTTTCCTCTGACTGCAAGGTGAAAAATAGATTGAGCAGACAGAGAAATCATGTAGATGGACCAGGTAGGAGACTACTGCTGAAGTCTGGGCAAGACAATGACGGTAATCTGGCTATCACATGGAGCTTCTAGATGGGAATTAAGAGGTAAATCAGAGGTAATTTACACTAGCCAATAACATTGGCTATATAAGTTAATCTAATATAATAAAAGAGAAACATGCAAATTGACCGTTACCACCAGCCAATCAGAGCGGTTGTATGCAAATTAACCCAGCCAAGATGGAGGCCAACAGCCATGGAGCTAGAGCAAACCAAAGGCTTCTGTTGCAACTGCCTGCCTAGGCTGGCTGAGCCTCTGCTCACGGCCACGCCCACCAGCCAATCAGAGCGGCTGTATGCAA
>PVJC01022343.1:0-27409 GCA_004026665.1 Murina feae | reverse complement strand
TGTGCTAAGGACTGTGTCATATACAGAATAAGATGTAAATTAATGCATGTTGAGCAAATGAATAAGTGAGTATTGTTATAGCACCTAACTTTTGTGTCCATATTACATAATATGCTCTCAAACTGTTATTTACTGTCTTTCTTCTAATTCTTAGATAATGAGAAATTTTTTCTCAGAATATTGTCACTTGGATTTTAAACTGGTTTTAGAGGTTAAAAAAATTAAACATAAGGCTTTAGGAATTTCTCAGTAGGGCCTAAGTTTCAGTTTAACTGCCAAATTATAATGGAGAAGTAGTAGGTATTTTTCTGGAAAATACAGTGGCTTTATGAATATATATATATATATATATATATATATATATATATATATATCTTAAACTCTTAAGTCTAAGTTGTTTATGATTATGAATCAAAGAACTAAAACACTAGTCTGGAAAACTCATTATGCTAAACTTCATATCTGCTGTGTACCCAAAACAAAGCATGCAAATGATGAAGCATAGTTAAATTTCCACAGGTAGAGAATGCTGAAAAACAAAATGTTTATTTTAGAAGATGGCTTTAAGAAAGTCTGTGCAACTTATAATTTGTTGCTGTGTAGTATAATGATGGACACAGAAGTAAAAGTCTAATCATTGTCCAAGTGGCTATTGAGCTAATGTCACTTTAAGGAAGTTGTGGCCTGCAACTCAAGGTGTCCCTGTAGGAGGTGTCTTGGAATCTTACTGCTGGTTCCTCAGAGATCACATAGTTCAGCATCTTGCAGCTGCCTAGCAGCTCTGTCTTCATGTGGTAGTGGGGAAAGCAAAAATGCCTTGCCAGATTTCAAATGCTATTTAGGTGTGATACCTGTCCAGATAAGCATCGTATTGGTCGCTAAATTATGTGCCTGTGAACCCCTTGAAATGATTCAGCTAAGTTCAATGTTTGAAGTTTTTTTTATAAGCATAGTGACATTTTCAAAATAAAAGATTTAAATATTTTTTTGCATTTTCAAAACTGACATTTTATTGAATTTGAATACAACACTGTAAATTTAATGTATGCAACATGCTAATTTGATACATTTATATCTGTATAAATGTAGTGCTAATTAACACCTTTATCACGATACATAATTTTTCTCTTTAGAGGTTAGAATCATTAAGTTCTATTTCTAACAAGTGTGATGATTTTAATACAACATGTTGTCTATGTTCACTTTACTGTGTATCATATCTCTAGGGCTTATTAACTACTTTGTGCAAGTGTGTACCCTTAACAACCTCTGTCCTATCTCTCCAACTTCATCCCTTGGTAAACAACATTTTCTATTTTTTTAAAAATATTTTATTTATTCTTTATAGAGAGGAAGGGAGAGGGACAGAGAGTTAGAAACATCGATGAGAGAGAAACATTGATCAGCTACCTCCTGCACACCCCCCACTGGGGATGTGTCTGCAACCAAGGTACATGCTCTTGACCAGAATCAAACCTGGGACCCTTCAGTCTGCAGGCCGACACTCTATCCACTGGCTAAACCGGTTAGGGCCACCATTTTCTATTTTTATAAGTTGGGCTTTTTTACATTTCACACATACATGGTAACATACAGTACTTGTCTTTCTCTGTGTGACTTATCTCACTTAGCACCACACACTCAGGTTGATCCTTGTTGTTGCAAATGGCAGAATGTCCCTTTTCTCAGGACTTAAGAACATTCCATTACACACACCACACACACACACACACACACACACACACACACACACACACATTTTCTCACTCAACTGCATTCCTGGGTATAAACAAATAGTCTTTACATTAGACCCAATTACATGGTGAGCAAAAGCATAAGCTTTATCAATGGCCAACTTATTTATTATATATATGAAGAAAAACATCTGTTGATATAAATTTTTCCTAATTTAGAAGAATAATAATAAACTTGGTAATATTTATATAAATGAAGATTTTTCCAAACCCAGGGAAAAGAATGAAGCTCCCAGATGACCATGAAATAATTGAAGTGTCCCTTGCCTGCAGCCTCCCTTCTTTCATGGATAGACTTTCCTCCACGTGGTTGCCAGGGACACCTGATCCCACCGTTTCATGTTTGTTTTCAGGATCAGTTCAGTGATATGAGAATCAGCATAAACCAGACTCCTGGGAACGGCCTTGACTTTGGGTTTACAGTAAAATGGGATATTTCCGGGATCTTCGTAGCATCAGTGGACGCAGGTAATTCATAGATTTTGCTCTACTGGAATTACTTCTCCTTTGCTATCCTGTGCTGTCCCCGCCACCCCCAGACATTGGTTTATTTGATACAGGAGAGCACACACGTGGAAAATGCAGCAGTAAAGCGAGAAGATACATCCTCTTCTCGGAGACTGATAGTTGAGTTACAAACTACATGTTGTTTGTTCTCCTTGCCTAACTAATTGTAGTTTTGAAGAGTCTTATTTTTATGATTTTTACAGGATTCATTTGTCAAAATGTTAGGCTTAATATTTGAAAATGCTAACAGGACACTATCATCTGTGTATGTGGTAGATCTCTCCGTGCTATATAATTAAATGGTGTTTTCTGAGCGTCCTAATACAACTGTGACCTATGGAGACCTCAGGATGCTCTGGGACTTTTACAGAAGGATTGCCCCACCCCCACCCAGGACTATGCCAAGTCAAGCCCTGAACTCTTACACAGGGCCTAAAAATTAAAAAGGAAACTATGGTATTTAAAAGGACTTCCTTATTTGCATATTTTAACTACATAAAATTGCATGCTAAATTGCTTTTCCTTTGAAATTTCAAGACTTCTCCAATGAGATAATGGTAAGTAGTAATTTTAATCAGTTTTAAGTGGCCCTCTTTCTTCTGTTCTAAAGTACATTTAGATTTGGAAGCTCAAGTAAAGTGCAGTTTATTACACATTTAAAATTTGAAAAAAATTAAACATTTTCTCTGTTCTTAGGAGTTTAATAAAAAATTTTTTTTGAATACATGAACTTACTATTTGTCCTTTAAATGTTAATGAAGATGACATATACTATACAATAAAAAATGCCTCTGATGCTTTGTGTATTTTTGATACTCAAATGTTTGATAACTAAGAAATTTCAGAAATTTTGTGACTCTTTTTCATCTGAGAAATGGTTAGTTGAGGTTAAAAAGTCATTTATTCTTTAATTTAAATAATCAATGACTGTAGGACCTGTTTATTTTTAAACTGGTTGTTTATTTTGCTCTCTTTAGGTAGCCCAGCAGAATTTTCTCAGCTACAGGTAGATGATGAAATTATTGCCATCAACAATACCAAGTTTTCATATAAGGACACTAAAGAGTGGGAGGAAGCCATGGCTAATGCTCAAGAAACTGGAAACCTAGTAATGGATATTAGGCGGTATGGGAAGTCTGGTGAGTTGGTTTATCGTTGTGTCTGGCTTTTTAAATTGGGAACTGGTCTTTGGCAAGTGGTTATAACAGCTTGCTTCAGTAACAATTTTTTCTTTTAATTTTTAAAATTTTTTGCTTAAAGATATTTTTTTGGTTATGTCAAGACAAATCATGAATAGTCTGTCTGAAAACTTTTCACTAGCAAATTTACTGAATTCTACATTATTTGGTGACTGACTTATATGCTTGGCTGGCTTTGCATATATCAACTGAAGATTATTGTTTTTTAAAAATTTGTTCAAATATCTCATTTTTTGAAGGCTATTGTAATTGTATCTGCATTGGGGAATCGTGTAATAATGTTGAATTAGCCTACAACTCGACTTTCTCTATAGCCCCAAAACTGGAACTGGTATAAGAGAGAACATGGTAGGCCATATTCCTGTTGTTCATTCTCAGGAAACCTTCAAAATACATCCCATTATTACATTTCTCAGTTATAGAAGTGAAATGGGGATGGCCTTTCATTCTCAAGAAAATTTCAGAATACATTCTGTTATTCATTCTCAAATTTTCATTGTCAAGAAACTTTTAAAATACACATCATTATTGTGTTTCTTAGTTACAGAAGTTAGATGGGAATAGACATTCAACCACCACAGACCTACCAGCTTTTGTTATAAAGAAATTAATATCCAGTCCTGGATTACAGAGAGATTCAGCAAATTTGCTAGTCTTTTCATTATTAACATGATCTAACCCTTGTGTTTTCAGAAGGTGGTCTCTTGGTAAAAATCCTTAAACTTTTCATTCCTTTCACACACTGCCTGATTTGTTTGTCTATCTTTTGTGTATGCATATTGTATGTGTGCATTCAGTAACTTTGTTCTTTCCACTTCGACATTTATGTGTACTCATTTCTTGATCTTCACGTGCCAATCAGATTGGGGCAAAGACCAGCCTTCCCTGCCATTTATACGGCATAAAACCCTCAATCTCACCAGTATGGCTACCAAAATTATAGGTTCACCTGAAACAAAGTGGATTGACGCAACTTCCGGAATTTACAGCTCAGACAGATCTTCAAATCTATCAGTAATGACTGATTTCTCAGAAAACCTTCAGAATTCTGTAAGTATTTTGAGAAGGAGGAATAGTTGTTTAGAGCAGCGGTTCTCAACCTGTGGGTAATGACCCCATTGAGGTCAAGCGACCCTTTCACAGGGTTGCCTAAATACATCCTGCACATCAGATATTTACATTACGATTCATAAAATTAGAAAAATTACAGTTATGAAGTAGCAACGAAAATAATTTTATGGTTGGGGGTCAACACAACATGAGGAACTGTATCGAAGGGTCGCGGCATGAGGAAGGTTGAGAACCACTGGTTTAGAGCAAAGCAACTGTAGGAAATGTGTGTTGGGGAGAAGAATTTATTTTTTCTGGGCAATTTTGATGCTACTTTAAAAACCAAATAATTAAATAAGATCATTTATAGTAATGAGAGTAAAATGTATTTTTAAACATCATGAGCATTACTCATTAATAATTAGAATAATAATGAGTTATATAATGGTAAAATCAAAAGATCCCATACTGGTGTTTTGCAGGTGTTTCTTACCAATCTTTCATCATTATACCCATTTCTCAGATCTTTGTGAATGTAAAGTATTAATTATGTAAAATTATATACTATGGCTTTTCTATGCTTTCTTTGGTCTTTACTGGTAAAATAAGTATAATAATTGTGTGCAATTTAAAGCCCCATGAAGCATTTTTAATCTTGAGTAGGTGAATTTGGTGGGTAGACTTCTATATGTGTGTTAAAAGAGACTCTGTTACATTAATTGATTAAAATAATTATAATGTAGAAAATTTTGTAAGTATCAGAGGAATACTTACTTAAACTTTCAAATAAATGTTTATATTGACTCCCTAGATATATATTGTTATCCTATGATACCGTCTTTTATCTAATAAGGAGGTCCTGCTACTTTTTGTAAGACAAGTATAAATGTTAGAGAATCCTGTATAACTGTGTTGCTTACTCGTAAATATAAACCAAATGGACTAATCATTATTTGTTTCTTAGAAAATTAATAACTGAACTTAAAGCCATCCATGCTTGCAGCCAGTCATTAATCCTTCCACAAATTTTAAAGAGTCATAAATAAATTACCTATTATATGTAAAAGGCTGTAAAGGATACATTAATATCCTCAACAATTCATTTGACTAAAAGATATTTGCATTAACGGGAAATGCATTATTTAAGCCCAAAGGTCAATTGGAGAAAATGTTAACTGGCATTTTTATTCTTTCCAGAATACCGAGTCCAAGGAAATCAATGGGATTCGTGACGAAAGCAGTACTTTTGAATTAAAAGGTAAACATCGCCATTGTAACTTACGTGTATAGTGTAAGAAAAGTCATAGCACCCCAGTTCTGTTAATATACACATTAATACCTGTGAGTGAAAGAAAAACCGATCCAGTGCAAGTTGAAACTAAAAGGTTACCACCCAGATCGGATTGCAGCCATGTGGAAGGGCGCTGGGCTCCCATGTAGAGTGGTGCAGGCACAGCAAACAAAGCTTTGGCAGAATGTCCAGGAGCTTTGCGTGCCTGCGTGCCTGAGCCAGTGAAGAAAGACTGGTTTCGCCATCAGCCTTCTTGCTATGGGATGCTGCCAAAGGGAATCTTGGTTAAATACAAAACGATGAATGAAGTTTCCTTTCTCCCTTTCGTGTTATGAAAGGGACAAGCTTGGAGGTGGCTAGGATTAATAGGGAAATGCCAAGGGCAATAACAGTTGTTAACAAAAGTACCCATTTGTGATAAAAAAGCAGGCATATTGTCGAGGATAATTTTGCTTTATGGAGTTATCATTCTCTTCCTCCTTCTGTTGGCCTATAAATAATTTAGCTACCACCTGTGTCCATAGGCACACAAAAGAGATAGGCCGGGAGAGCGACCCACAGAAGCTGCAATTTCTTTCACCGTGAAACTGGACTGCCAGGAGTCGGGCTGGGTTTTCAAAGCAGGCTGGTGGCTTTGACTCTGCGTTTGCCAGTTCATAGTCCAATGTCAAAGCCAAACTAAGTTTATATAGTTCCCTCTCTTTATTGATCATTTATCTTTTACTTAGTTTCTGACCATCAGAAGTGACTGTGTTTTGTTTGATAGTGCATTCTTTATCAGAGGAGTTTTTAAAGCATGGCTTACTTTTCTTCATGATCTTAAATATAAGACATCCGGGTCCTGTTCTGCCAGTGACTCAGGCAAAGCAAACTGATAAGACACTTAACTCCTTAGTGACTACTCCTTAGTGACTACACACGTCTGTCATTTCAGCTTTTTCTTTAGATAAGTAAACAGTGAGTATCAAGTAATAATTGCTCATGTCAGACCCATAAGAGAAGTCAGAATTTTTTCTTTTTCTTTCTTATTTAACAGGACTCCAATTTGTTTTACTTAAAGTCGGTGGCTGAAAGATCTTGAAAATGAGGGCAAAGTATTCTAGTTAGAAGAATGATTTAGGTTTAGCACTTGCTTTCATTTTCTCTTTCTCTGGTTATTATTTATTTTCTTGTTCTCTTTCCCAGTATTCTTTAGTTTCTGTTTTACTCACCTGTATTGTGAAAACTCTTAGTTACAAACAATTTTCCTTGTACTAGAGGAGATTTTTTATTGACCTGAGCAAAAATATTTAATTTCCACTTTCCTAAAGCTCTTTTGACTTTTGTGAAACTAGACTGCTTATCTGCTAAAATTTATTAATCAAAATATTAGTTCCTTTTACTAATTTGAATATAGCATAGATTACTAAAAATATGTGTGTCTCCGTGCATTGAACTAATACATATCTTCGATGGCTATCAGTTTTGTCATTTTTATTATTAAAAAAAGTAATATTGCTATAGATAAGAAATATATATATATATATATATATATAGCAAGTATCATTTAGTTTTCCAGTGGTGAGAAATTAAAATGAATGACATCTTATTGATTTTTTTTTTGTATTTTTCAACTAGCATCTGAACCTATTTCTTTGAAAAACTTAAAAAGGCGATCACAATTTTTTGAACAAGGTAAACCACCAAGCTAACAATTCATGCATTTTCATGGAATTGTTCCCACCCTCCACCTTTCCTGATGGTCTGTGGTGCTGGGCACTGAGCCTCTTCGGTTTGGCTGTCATCATGACCATTGACATAACCCATTTCCATTCTTTCCCTAGGGTCATCAGGCTTTTCTTACAGCTCATGGGTCTACCTCTGTGGTAATGGGTCTTTGCGTGTCCTTTGCACCTCTGAAGTTTCTTTTTTCTTTTTTAATTAAAAAATTGAGATGTTATTAAACACCCCCCCCCCTCCCCCGGTGACAGTAAGAAATGAGACATTTCATTTAAGCCTTACTACTTCCTATAAATTGCATAATGTTAGATTACACCAACATAGCATTGGCTAACTTTCTAAAGACCTCTGCTTTTTGGTTCTGGAAAATGTTTCCAATAAAAAAGCAGAGTTGTTTGTTATTATTTGGATGGCAGCTCTGGACGATTAATAGTACTGCTCTGTTGACTTGGAAGTAAATTAAAAGAAAATAAATTTTGGTGACACTGGTGAACAAGTGAATTTTGAGGTTCTCTGTGTTGGTGTAGTTGGGCAGTGCTCCCTTACAATGTGCTATGCATGTGGCGTTTTCTTCCTTCTCACATTTGCCTGATGCTCTGTCTCACGGATGCAGTTCGAGCTCTGTGTGTTTCACTGTCAAAAACTTAAAAGTAATATCCAAACATTTGAGATACAACGGCACGGTCAGTGGGGAGTGTGCTGTTGGTGTCTGAAATGTCATGGTTTCTTACTTTTAAGATTATCAAGCGTTTACAAACTTGCCTTGTAACACGATGTTTACTGGACTTTTATATTTTGTCAATCTCCTAGTCGTCTTCCTTTGTTGAATTACGGTCTGTTGACCACACATAGAAATAGTTCACCAGCTATGCATGTGCAAGGTTTATTTGTGTCAGTATCCTTAGTGGTTTTGATATATTTTTGTGAAACTTTTGTTTTTCTCTGGGAATGTAATTGATGCATTTTGATACTCCTAGCTTAGATTGACTAAAATAAAGCAATTCCTTTTCTTCTTTATTCTAATTTTTACTCACTTTTCTTCAGTAGGCTATTTTAGGAAAGATTATTTTCCCAAGTCTCAAAACAGTTTTCTTAAAAATATAATTGTGTATGTGAATAATTTATTTGACAGCTGAGGTTTCAGGACAATTTAAAAATACTATGTGATGCAGATTTTATGAAATTTGCTTACTTGTTTGTATTCATTGTACTCCAGACAGACATACACTTAAGTAGACACCCTCTAAGACTGAGTAGAATAACACTGTGAAAAAGTAAGAGAATAACACTATGCCATACATATGGAGTTTGAACATTTATGTTTCAAATAATAGTAGAGGGAAAGGACATGTTTGATGTGATGGCTTACTTAGGAAAAGTAGCTTAGAGTTCTCACGTTGTGATTGAATAGTGGCAAGTAAAAATTAGATTTGGTAGATGTTGTAACATTTGAAATTCTCTTTTTTAAGTAGGCCAAACTATGAGATAATGTCCTAGTCTATTAATAAACAAACCCTCTAACTTATTCATAAACACACCTTTATCCAGTGTTGGTACCTAGAATGTGGATGTACTCTTGGCACCCATAGTTGACCCTTTCTTCTTCCCTTTTTCTTTTAAACTGAGTTTGAATTTGGAAGATGAATAGCAAACAGATGGAATTTAAGAGGAAAAAAAGGATTTACTCCTGTTGTCAAAAAAATGATGTCACTTAGTATACTGGCATAGAAACAGCTAGTGACATAACTCTCTGAAAGGAATTATTTCACAGAAATGAAAAGTCTTATACTGTGTTTTTTTCTTCCTTACCCACATGCTGCCATACAGGAAGCTCTGATTCTGTGGTTCCTGATGTAAGTAGCATTCACTTGTTTTTGGAATAAATAAGGTGACCCCTCTCTTCAAGTTGAAAGGACCTATTTTGAAATATAAAGCCAACTGTCCTTTGGTACAGTTTAGACACGGTGACATGAATAACTTATGTATGCAAATATGCTTCCATAGGTGACTTAATGATGTAATATATTCTTTATTTGCACCTCTTCTCTCATAACTGGTTAGCTTCCCGTTCCAACCATCAGTGCCCCGAGTCGCTGGGCGTGGGATCAAGAGGAGGAGAGAAAGCGGCAGGAGAGGTGGCAGAAGGAGCAGGACCGCTTGCTGCAGGTAGAGCAGAATAATGCGGAGCAACAGGAAATAGGCCTGTTGTTACTGTGAATGCCAGTAGTATTGAGAAGCAAATTAAAAAAGAAAATTGCCCGGTCCATGTGGCTCAGTGATTGAGTGTCGACCTATAAATGAGGAGATCATGGTTTGATTCCTGGTCAGGGCATATGGCAGGGATGTGGGCTCGATCCCCAGTGGGGGCTGTGCAGGGGGCAACCAATCAATGATTCTCTCTCATCATTGATGTTTCTCTCTCCCCATCTCCCTTCCTCCATGAAATCAATAAATATATATATAAAAGAAATTTAAAAAGCCAGTAACCTGATGATTAACAAATACTTTTGATAGGTGGTGCATTTTGTATTAACATACAATTATTATTTTTTTTGTATTAAAAAATAATTTTCTATAAAAATGCAAAAACAGTTACCTTGTGTTTATTTTTAGAAAATATGAGGCACTCTAGTATGGATTTCTTTTTTTCTATGTACTATTTTTTAAATTAAATTTATTTGGGTGACACTGGTCAATAACATTTTATTTTTTGTGTGTACAGTTCTATAATACATCATCTATATATTCCATTGTGTACTCACCACCCAAAGTCTGGTCTCCTTCCATCACCATATATTTAGCCTCCTTTACTCTCTTCTTCTTCCCCCCATCCCTTCCCTCTCTGTTAGCCACCATTCTGTTGTTTATGTCTGTATTTGTTTGTATCTTTTGTTGTTTTCTGTTTTATACCCCACATATGGGTGAAACCATATGGTTCCTGTCCTTTTCTTTCTGACTTATTTCATTTAGTACAATACTCTTAAGATCCATCCATACTGTTGCAAATGGTAATATTCTGTCCTTTTTTATAGCTGAGTAGTATTCAGGTAAATATATGTTCATATATTCTTCATCAAATCATCTATCGAAGGACACTTAGGTTGTTTTCATGTTTTGGCCATAGTGTATAATGCTGCAATGAACATAAGATTTTTGTATGAGTAGGAGGCTTTGTAAGGACTTACTGCTAGTTTATTGCAGAGAAATTCAATCCTCCTTACAGTTGGCTTTAGAGGCTTTAATGAATTACAACCATGGTAAAGAGTGCATTTGGGTATAATTCTGAATGTCTACCCTTTCCCAGCACATGCATTTTACTTCAATATAAGGTATTTTCAATTTTGAGGACTAAAATCTGATTGGTTAAAATAAATATCTCTGTCTTTAAAGATTGAGGTGAAAGGGGGGTGTCTAACAAAACTGCTAATGAAAAAGATTAACATCAGCCTATTAGTTACCTAATTAATCAACATGCTATCATTTTTTATAGGAAAAATACCAACGTGAGCAGGAGAAACTAAGGGAAGAGTGGCAAAGAGCTCAGCAGGAGGCTGAGAGAGAGAATGACAAGTTCTTGAATGAGGTAATGCTAGAACATGTTCTTCCTTCTCTATCTTGATGAAATCTGCTGAAGAATGGAAGACTGTACATTTCACTGGGCTTTTGTCGTACACTCGCCAGCGTAGCTCTTCGGAAAATATGAGCTCTGATTTATCAGAACTTTGCTTTAATGTTTCAACATTTCTCCTAGTTTCTCTACTGAATAATTAAATTATTTCATCTACAGACTCTAAGTGTATCTTCTTCTAAGTTACATCTCCGTCACCCACGTGTGGCTTTGTTAGTGATAAAATTTAATGTCATTTCAATAGAATTCTGGGCCAACTACAATAGGTATCATCAAGCACTGAATGTAGACATATCTTAATCAAATTCCCCCCCCCCCTGATTGTGCAGGAGCTGATGGTCCTGAACTCAAACATCACAGCTCTGACCACACGGGAGCCTACTGTTGCCACCTCGGAAGCCACCTGGGATGAAGGGTCCAAGTCTTCTGACAGGGAAGGAACCCGAGCAGGAGAACAGGAGAGGAGACAGTGGCACAAGGAGGGTATAATTGAGGACCAAAGAAAGAAGCTGCAGGAACAACTCACTGTTGAGAAAGAGAGGGAACTGAAACAGCAACAATATCAGGAAGAGCAAGAGGAGATGCGGCGTCAGGCTGAGGCTGAGAAGCAGAGGCGCTACGCAGAAGAACAGAAGTGTCAGGCAGAGGAGCAGAAGCGCCAGGCAGAGGAGCAGAAGCGCCAGGCAGAGGAGCAGAAGCGCCAGGCAGAGGAGCAGAAGCGCCAGGCAGAGGAGCAGAAGCACCAGGCAGAGGAGCAGAAGCGTCGCACGGAAGAACAGATGCACCAGGCAGAGAGAGAGAGGGAAACATCAGTCAGAATATACCAGTATAGAAGGTCTGTTCCCTTGCCAGTGGGTACATGTGATTTTCAATTGGCTTGGCTTAGCTGTATCCATTCCTCACTAATTGGTTTTCCTGCTCCCTACCATCCATTCCCTACACAAGTGAGCACAAGCAGCCAGAGTGAACCCATCCCATTGTAAATATGAGCCTGTCACCTTACTTTCCTGCTCAGTGTCTCCGAATGGCTTCCCTCACATTAGAATACCACCTGCAGTCCTCCCCGGGGCCTCAGAAGGCCTGTATGAAGTGTCTTGGCCCTTTGGTCTTTCTGCCTCCCTCTGACTTCCCCTCACGAGGTGTGTCATAGCTGCACTGTCATCCCTTTCCTGTCTTGAAAATGCACAACATACTATGCCCTTGGATTTTTGCATTTTGTGGTTTCTGTGCCTGGAGCAGTGTCCCCTCACATGTTTGTTGTCTTACTCATCTTGTTTAAGTCTCTGATCCAATGTCACCTTCTCAAACTCTCCAAAATGCCTCATCTAAAAAATCATGTCTCGCCCTATCCCTTTTCTCCAGTGCCCTTCTCTGCTTTACATTCTGCATTTATTTGCTTGTGGCTGACCTGCATGCCCCTCTAAAATGTAAGCATTAGGAGGCCAATAAGTTTGTCTTGTTTCCCTAGAACCCTATTGGGTCATAGCAGGCACACAGCATGCATTGGTGGAATGAAGGGCAAATGTCTGTTGGTAGCTGTGGGTCTGTTTTCTTCAACGATTGATTGAAATACTTCCGTTTAGTTTTCAACCAAGAGAGCATTCTCCTACAGGTGCTAGAATAATATAATTTTGTTAATCTATTTCTTAAACCCAGGGAAGGCATCAAAGTTTTATTTTTATCATAAACCTTTTCCATCTTTCAGGCCTGTTGATTCCTATGATATACCAAAGGGAGAGGAAGAATCTTCAGGTTTGCTTCCTAGTGACAGGTGTGTAGAACTTTTCATTGTAATTTGGTAGGAGGAATTGACTTCATATGAATTTCTGAGGGCTTGCCTAGGTGTTTTTGGAGAACTACTGTAGCTCTTGATCTTTGTTGGGATGCAAAGAGAATGTGCTATTTGATATGTAAAACTACTTCTCAACTTAGTAACTTAATTTATGATTTTGTGGGTCAGCTTTTAGTTGATTGCGCTCATCATGTGTCTACTACCAGTTTACTAGGTAAACTTTTGGGGAGTTGGCTGGTTGTCCGCTGGAGTGAAACCAGCTGAACTGTGTGCTTTTCATCATGCAGCAAAGCAGTGCAGGCTTGCATACATGGTGGCTGCAGAGACCCAGGAGAGAGTATTGAAGAGAAGAAGCATGCCGGGCACCTCGCAGTCTCAGTTCTGACCTGGCACACACACCATTGCTTCTGCCACATTCTACTATTTCACAGAAAGTCACAGGGCCAGCCCGAGTTCACAGAGAGGAGAAGAGCTCTACCTCTTTAAGGGAGGGGCCATAATGCATGGGGAATGGGCACAGGGGAGAATTGTGTTCATTTTTTTGCAATCTGCCTTAACATTTAAAAAAGATATATAGCTTATTTACTTTTTACAGAGAGGAAGGGAGAGGGATAGAGAGTTAGAAACATCGATGAGAGAGAAACATCGATCAGCTGCCTCCTGCACAACCCCTACTGGGGATGTGCCCGCAACCAAGGTACATGCCCTTGACCGGAATCAAACCCAGGACCCTTAAATTCGCAGGCTGACGCTCTATCCACTGAGCAAAACCGGTTAGGGCTTAAAATTTTTTTTTAAAAAAAGTAATTATAAGCCATGGCATAGGCTTGCCCAAAATGAAGTTACATGAGGACATCTGAAATGAGAAATTTGAAGTTATATGAGGACATCTGAAATCTCTTAATTTGATTAGAACTACTGGTCAGTTTTGGGGGAATACAGATAGGATTTCAGATATCTGAAAAGTTATATGTGTTTCTTCAAAATTTCCTAAGACATTAAATTTAATGTTTTTAAATAATTAAAAAAATGAGTTGCACTTTTGAAATCATTACACAGAATAAAAATATCCAGTGTATGCCCATTAATTTGTGTTTTCAGAGCTGAAATTTCTTTAGGAAGTTTGCCTTCTAGATAAGGAAAGACTCATCTGTATAGGCAGTCAGGAGCTCAGAATAGATAGGAAAAGAAGAAGACTATACAGGTAATGAAGTGCTGATATTCAGCCATGAAAAAGTTCTAGTGGTGAATCACCTGGCTTATAATACGTGGTTCTGGGTACCTGTAGATGATTAAAATATGTATATCTCCTTTTTAAAGCCATGGTTTTCTTTGAATATTTAAGTAAGCTTTAATTATATAGCTCATTACCTGGAGAAAATAATTAGATTGCAGAGAAAGGAGAGTTAAGGAATCCTCAAAAATATGAAATACTTAGGCATTTGTGATGTAGCATGTCCTCAAGGAATTCAGGAGTGTGTCATAAAAGTATTTTCTTCTATGTTAACACAAATGAAACCATTCATGAATGTTGCTAACAGTCATGTTACATTATTATATATTATGCATTATTAAATGTATACATACACACATATATCTTGTATGCATGTACATATGTAAGATAAGCATACATATGTATGGTAACATATATCATCGTTTATTTTTATTACTATTATTTGAAGTTATTGTGCCTAGTAGAATGAGAATGAGATCAGCAAGGATTGCTATGCAGGCCCACATTTTGCATTACAAAGTCAGGCGTTTTTGGAAGTTGCCTAGGCCAGCGCACTTCAGTGCCTCTTTAGAATGCTAGGATAGCATTTGGTAAATTGCTCTTTCAGAGTAGTACCCTAGTGCCCTAAAAGTTGACTTCTAGGACAGTATGAAGCAAGTAGGACCATCTGATGTTAGGAACCCTGAGGACAAAAGCTTTGTACATCCGGTAAGACTGGGATCTGGAAGGGAGTCGAAGTACATACTTGGGTCAAATCATAAGCTTAGTCATCGTACAAGATGCAGGAGATTTTCACATGATTATATATTTCTAGCATCAAGCTCTTCTCTCCTCTAGAGATGTCACTGTTTCCTGTAGTTTGTGCAACATGAAAAATCCTTGATATAAAAATAAATGTAGTTCTCAACAGACATAGGAAATAAATCGCTTCTTTAAAAAGTTTTATTTTTGGTTCTTCATAAATATGAAAGGATGTTCTTAAGGAGACGTGTGTAATATACTGTGTTATGTGTTCTAGGAACAAATCCAGATCCACTACCGAGCTGGATGATTTCTCCACAAATAAAAATGGTAAATGTGAAGTTTTTCCAAAATTGTTTGTTTATGCTATCGCACACTACGATCAGTATTTTTAAGGTCAAGGTATTTCCGGTTCATTAAGAGTACATAGTTAAAATACCGAATATTTTTAGCATTTGTGTTTGAAAACAAAACTATCCTTTGCTTATTTTGGCTTTACTTTGTAACGGAGGGAGTACTGGGAGCTTAAAATGGTTTTGAATAGCTAATGAAATATGTGGGAATTTTGCCAAGTGCTGCTGATCAAGTTTTATACAGTAGATTTCATCTTGTAGCTAAAGGAATGGGACAGAAAAGTCTTCTGCAGAATACTTGAGGACTTAAACATTGCATATAAAGTAGAAATTGTACGTTTAGATGTCAAAAATATCCAGAATGTTAATGATTTTACTAACTCGGCAAAAACAATTTGGAACCTGATATTGTTAGTGTAAAATGCCTTTCTAGGTACACATGTAGCTCAAGTTATGCAACTCAGGAAAAAATGAAGAAAAAGGCATCATTTTAAGCAAGGCTTGCGTGCCAGGCTTTGTGGAAGCAGGGTTTGGTCAGTTATGTAAACGAATGGAGGTCCAGGTGAGGGCTGAGGTGAACATGGTGAACATGGACGCACCCATCTAAGTGGACAGCCACTCCTACCAGCTCCAGCCTGTTACTGCCAAGTGGGAGAATGCAGGCCTGTGATTACTGACCATTTCTATTGCAAGAGAAATAAAACAAACAAACGAAATCTGGATTTTCATGTTATATTTTAAGCACTGACAAGGAATTTAAAAATTAAAAACCCTCTGTGAGCCAAACCACATGTACAGGTCTGAATGGTCTTGTTGATACGTGTGGAATTTACAGTTTTTATTAGGTTCTATGATCATCCCTTTCCCTTTTGTCATCTGGTTTCTCTTTCCAGCCTCTTTTGCTGTGTTTCCCATTAGGAACACTTAACTATAGCCAAAGTGTTCTCTCTCTCAGTTTCCAACGTACCAAATGCTTTCTGCCCTGGTTCTTCTGGTCTCACCTTTTTGGACTTCTGGTTTCTTCTTCCCTGAATTTGCCACTAATCTCCCTGAAAATGAAGGTTTCAGTACTTCTGTCTGCCTTGAAACATTGTGAACCTGTATTGATAATGTTCTCTCCTCAACTTAAACACATGACCTGTTAGTAATGGCAGTGTGATTCTCTGAAATTGACTCATTAATATCTGTGGCTGGTGTTATTAACCTGATTATACTGGCATGTATGTCTTCTCCCCTTAACTAAATGAATCGCAGGCAGTGGAAGTTATCCAATATTTTACTAAAAAAAACTTGGTTACACCAATAAGGTACTTTTAAAATAGAAAATTTCATTTCAAATCTGTCGAAATTGGTGAGTTGTGTGATACACAAATATAAACATAGATGTATATAAGGAACCTTTGGTGGCCTTGCTCATGTCTTACTTGAAGATGAACTAAGGCAGAGACACATCGTGAATTTTGAAAGAATGTCAGTAGCAGTGAATCTGGAAAGAAAAAGAAAATATATCACGAGGTGAAATTTCCTAATCCAAATCAAGATGGGGAGGATTTCAAAGTATTGAAAGTTCTAACCAAACCAGAAATTAACCAGCAAATCCAATGAGACAAAGCCTTCGGGATAAAACTTGACTTCATTTTCATTCATAAATTTGACTTGTGGCTTTATCAGTTTCTTAGAAGAGAAACAAGTTTCATAACATCCCTTGGTTATCTTTTGGGCAATTTCGCTATTTTTCAGTTTCACAAAAGCCAGTGTAGTGATTGAATATGCTCTTATTTCTTCAATTTGGTTGTGACTTAAAGTCATAGACTTATACCATGGAGACTCTAGTCAAGGCATCTACACATGCATGCATGTATGCCTTCCCACTCTCCCCAGGGGAGTGTAAGTTTTTTGAGAGAACACCCAGCTCCCTGTGGAGTTGTCACAGCAAGCATTCAGTGAGCATGAGCTCCACTGACTTAATTTAGTAAGGAAGGGAAAAGAGGAAGAGAAACCGCTTCTGAGTGAGCGTTTAGGAACTTCCTGTTGCTGAAATCAATGTGGTTGTCTCCTTTTCAGGCAGCCTTCTTAGTTTTCCTGAGTGCGCTCTGTGATGTGCCTCTGGGTGTGGAATTGGAATTTCCAGGAGTAGGTTCCCAGGCAGCAGCCTCACTGAGAATTGATGTTAGCATATGTGCACAATGGCACATTGTTTGCTGCACTCTATTTGGAGGTGCATCCACTATCCTTTTTTAATGTGCTAACCCTGCAGCTTTGGATGTGTTTTTAATTTAGGAAGCCATAAATATTTAGACCGAGTTGGGAACGGTAGCTCATCCCAGAGGAGCCCCAAGAAGGAACCAGGTCCATCAGGAGCAGAGCTGGAGAGGCAACAGATCCTTCAAGAAATGAGGAAGAGAACATCCCTTCACACTGACAGCAGCTGGATCCGTCAGCGCAGTTCCAGCGTCAATAAAGAGCCCATTTGTCTGCCTGGGATTATGAGAAGGTGCGAGACATTTTAGGACTTACTTCCTCTTCTGTGCTGTGAGGCAATTATTTAATTTCTACACATGTTGGCTACTTTGGGTGAAGAGATGCCATAATTTCTTCTCTTAATCTGAGATTTAGTGGGTGAGAGGGAAGTAAAGCAGATGTCACTGGGCTCTCATTAGGTGCCAGACCGATACCAGTTGCTTTGTCTGGGGAAAATGTTTAGAGGCAGGAATAAGCTTTCTGTTTTTCACATGAGGAGACTGTGACTCAAGCAGGGAACACATGTGGACAAAACCAAATGACTAATAGGCTTCAAAGCTGGATGTAAAAGTCTGAAGTGTGATTTGGGCACTTAAATAATTTATGCAGTTCTGGGTGCTTCCTTGGTGCTGGACTTAAAATTAAGCTTCGGTTTATTTGTTTATAATGAGATAATGGTTAGATTGGAATCATAATAGTGTTCACAAAGTGTGAAAACTCAATTTTTTGAACTTCCTGAAAAATATATAGGTACAAATTAATTGGAGACGAGAGGATGAACATTTTAAAAGATGTATCTTGTATAAATGAATATTAAGGCTACTTTTATTCAGTATTTTCACAGCTAAGAAACTAAGGAAGATTATCTGCAACACATTACAGGCAAAGGGCTAATTATCTCAATGTACAACTAACTTTTGTAAGTAGATAAACCCTGACGGCTTTATAGAAACAGATAATTGATAAGAATAGATAGTTCATAGAAATAGAAATAGAGTCTTTAAACGTATAAAAGATCAACATATATGGGATTTGTAGAGAGTTAAAATGAATGTGTAAGTCTAGTGTTGATGAATGTAGAAGGAAATAGGGATTCTTCCTGATTGGTTGGACAGTTTTTCAGTTATTAGCAAACCTCCATTTGAGCAGAAGTGTTCGTTTGTACCCTGTGAGCACTTTAGTTTCTGGCACTTTATCTTCTGGATATGTTTGGTTAAGTATGCAAAGATACATCAAAGAATATATACTTTATTATTCTTATTACTTTATTGATTTTTTGAGGGGAAGAGAGAGAGAGAGAGAGAGAGAGAGAGAGAGAGAGAGAGAGAGATTTTGTTGTTCCACCCCTTTATGCATTCACTGGTTGATTCTTGTGTGTACCCTGACTGGGGATTTAACCTGCAATCTTGGCTCATTGGGGGTGACACTCTAACCAACTAAGCTACCTATCCAGGGCCGATACTTAAATAATATTAAATATACAATTAAAAAAAAAAGAGTGTCTAGTACTCGTTACATAAATAAATGGTGGCTCACAGATTAGGTAGAATATGAAAGAACTATTAAAGAATTGAAAGCGGCATATTGCTGCTCAAAACTTCGTGGGTTAAAATAATGATTCACATCTCACATTTCTGAGGGTCAACTGGGCAGTTCTTTACATGGTGTTGGTCAGGGCACCTGGACAGCTGTAGTCATTCAAAGCTGGGCTGGCAAATTTTTTTTAAAAATATATTTTTTTATTGATTTCTACAGAGAGGAAGGGAGAGGGATAGAAAGTTAGAAACATCAATGAGAGAGAAACATCGATCAGCTGCCCCCTGCACACCCACTACTGGGGATGTGCCCGCAACCAAGGTACATGCTCTTGATCGGAATTGAACCGGAGACCCTTGAGTCTGCAGGCCACCGCTCTATCCTGAGCCAAACTAGCTAGGGCTGGCAAATTTTTTTGTATGAAGACAGATAGTAAAAAGTTTACTTTGTAGGCCACATAGTATCTGTCATATTTTCTTTGTTCTGGTTGTTTCATGACTGAAAATATGAAATACCCTTTGCTTATGAGTTGTCCATAGGCTGGCTGTGGGCTGCTGACCCCTGAGGGAGAGGCTCCACTGAGAACTCAGCTGGGAGCCTCTTTTCTCCATGTGGGCTCTCCACATAGCTGCTTGGGCGGCCTCATGACACAGCACCTGGATTCAAAGAGGAAACCTCCAAGCATAAACTAATGCTTATTAGCAAACCTCCATTTGTATCATGTTTGCTCATGTCTCATAGATCTACATGTCACATGGCCAAGCCCAGAATCAGTGAGAGGGGACTACACAAGATATCGTTCTCTACTGCCTGGGTTTTTCTCATCATCATGATGTACTACTTCTGTAACTTCAAAAGAAAAAAAAAATATATTTTTAAAATTTGGGATGAGAGATAAAGTTTTAAAAATAATAGCAAAGTTGACTAGGTAGAAACATACCCTCATAATTTGGAGTCATTCTTTATAGATCATAATTAATGTAAGTATATTACTTCATGTAAGAGAGATTTCCCCAACTTTATATTTGCATGAGGTTTTGGTGGTGAGTGAATGAGGGCTACACACTAGCAATGGCCTGGATTACTTTGGAATCAGGGAGACTTTGGTTTGAAAGCCAGTCCACCACTGGCTAGCTCTTTTTATTATGGACAAGTTAATTTCTATGAGATTATATATTTACTAGGGACTCGGTGCACAAAAATTTATACACTGGTGGGGGGGCGGGTCCCTCATCCTGGCCTGTGCCCTCTTGCAGTTTGGGACCCCTCGGGGGATGTCCACCTGCTGGCATGCATGGTCAGCCTGGGTGAGGGGCTGATGGCTGTTTGCAAGCTGGCCAAGCCCCCCAATGAGGACCCTAACCCCATGGGGGTGTGGCCAGCCTAGGTGAGGGGGTAAGGGCCGTTTTCAGGCTGGCCACACCCCTTCAGGGTTTGGGTTCCTAATGGAGTGCCTGGCCAGCCTGGGTGAGAGGCTGAGGGCTGTTTGCGGGCTTGCCACAGCTCCCATTGACCCAAGGTCCCAGCGAGGCTGGCTGGAAGCAGGTTTCTGGGGTTTATTTATCTTCTGTAATTGAAACTTTGTTGCCTTGAATGGAGGCCATAGCTGGCCTAGGCAAGCAAGGAAGCCTCTTGTTTGCCTCAGCTCTGTGGCTCCTGGCCGCCATGCCATCTAGGCTGGGTTAATCTGCATATCGTCGCTCTGATTGGTTGGTGGATGTGGCATGGCTTAGGTGTAACAGAGTGAGGGTTAATTTGCATATTACTCTTTTATTAGATTATATATATATGTATATATATATTGTGTGTGTGTATGTGTGTGTGTATATATATATATATATATATATATATATATATATATATATGTATTTGTACGTAGTATTGTGAAGATTAAATAATTCAATATTTTTGTGACAGTGTTTAGTCTAATACCTGACATATGTAGGTGTTTAAAAAGATGTGTGTGGTTTTCATTTGTTTGGGGTCTAAAAATGAGATTGGTGTGTCTAAACAGTTAAAGATCTAAAGAGCAAATATATGTGGTCTTTGTCTAAGTATTTTATTTAAAAATATTTTTCTTTGTATTTTCCTTTCTACTTTGGTATTTATTCTTTAACCTAAGCACCAAGTAAATAAAAATAGAAATCAGTGACGGTTAACTGAATATGAAACATCAGGATGCCTCTGATGAAAAGAAACTTCAGTTTTAAAAGTAAATTTATATGTAATTGGACTTGTTAGATTGATACCTGCTTATAAAATACGTAAAAGTGATATTTTAGTGACTGTAATGTTAAATAATTCCTAGTTGACTGTTATGTAATTGTGACTAATCCTTTCTCTGTTTCAGAGGCGAATCTCTAGATAACCTGGAGTCTCCAAGGTCCAGTTCGTGGAGACAGTCCCCTTGGCTCAGTCAGTCCACAGGGGTCTATGCTTCTTCCTCTGTCCAAGACTTCAGCCGCCCACCCCCTCAGCTGGTGTCCACGTCCAACCGTGCCTACATGCGAAACCCATCCTCCAGCGTACCCCCTCCTGCAGCGGGGCCCGTGAAGACCAGCCCTGCACCGTCCCCCACTCCACGCAGCCATTTCCCTTCAACTTCCCCATCCCAGCCACGCAACAGGTGAGGCCCTTTGGGTTTCTCCTTTTCTTAATTTCAGGGGTATTTTTTCATTAAAATCCACACCAAATCTTGTCCAAGCTTCCCAAAGAAAGCCATGCCTTTTTGAATGTATCAAGTTCAGTGTTCTTTTGTCAGATCAGTTAAAAGGGCTTTCTTCATAGCTTTATAAGCATTTATGGATGTCTCCTGCAGCCATTGGTGACCTTTTAAATACCAGCATCATTGCCACTGTCTCATTGGCTGGTACTGTGGTCAGTGTCTTGGGTACAGATGTACCTGAATCATTCTCAATATGCAATCATACAGATACACAGTAGCCTAAGAATGCATTTGAAACTTATGAGCAAAAGCAGTCTTGTAAAAGGGTTGACTGCTTTAATGAGACAATACAAACTCATTTTATGGAAACTGAGTGTAAAAGGAAAGCATTGTAACCAAGCTCCATTGTTTACGGAACTTCTGAGCAGTTAGATACTGTTTTTTTGGCTTCTTGATTTCCAAAACTATTGCCTGCCTCTTCCTGGTTTGCCAACATTTCGTTCAGACGACATTTCATTCAGACTGATTCTGTGGATCATATGCCATGGGAACAGTGGGAGAGTTAAACCATAGGTCTTGAATAAAAACTTGCCTTTTGCTATGGAGGAAAGCTCAGAGAGCAGCAGGTATTGGGTGTTTAGATCTGTATAGCTTCTCCACTGACCACTGAGGCTTCATGAAGCCACACACAGCAGTGTTTCTACTGTTACCCAAAGGTAGTGCTACTAGCATACTATATACTGCTGCTCATGCAGATGAAATACTGAAAAGTAGAAACACAATGATTGATATTGGGATTTTTTTTAACCATTAAATAAGGGAATGTTTTTCTTAGGAGAATATATTTTAGATTCATCTAAAAATGTGACTTATACCAGGGTCTATAAAATGTGTCAGGAAGTTTGAATTGAGAGAAAGATGGGGTGAGAATTTATGGTAAATTATGGAGGAAGATGAAGGCCATGTATGGGGGAGACAGTACCTATTTCCTGAGAGCCCCCGCCTTGGGAGAACACACAGGAGACAGGCCAGGGCTTTTCTGCTCAGTGCTCTGACATGAGGCACTCCACAGCTGTGCACTTTTCAGTGCCACTAAAGAGCTGGGCTAGTACTGTGGCATCCAGAGGTAATAAGTGGCCTACCCCTTCCAACTTTGGAGAGAAGGTGAGACTTGTATCCAAAGGGAGGTAGAAACTCTCCTTACTTATCTAAATAGTAGCTGACAGGCATTTTCCATTTCATTCTCCCCGGAGGCAGTCCTCAAGTCAGAGACACAGAAAGGAAAGCATCTACTTCTGTTTAAATGAAATATTGTGAATGAGAAAGAGGATGGGGAACTAAGGTTGGGAGGGTAGCTTACATGGCCTTTCACAAGAAGTGGTGGGGCAGCACTTTTGCTGTTCTGATGGGAGAGATGACATGATTAGACTAGTGCTTTGGAAGAGGGGAGACTACTGCTAAATACAAATTGATCTAAGGAGTATAGTGTCTCGAAATGCAGAGTGGACTAATTACACCAAAGTTGTTCATTTATTGAATAGGCATCAAGGGTTTCTGAACCATTGCAGAGATTCTTCAAGGTATAATATAATCAGGGCACATTTTGATTGGCTGGTGAAACTTTTCCTCCCACAGATTAGAGACTTCCCTAAATTGTTAATGTTAACACCCGAGTATGATTGTGAAATAATAACCTTGAGCTACACAGATGAAAGCTTCCATCCCACTCTCGTTCTGCATCTAGGTCAGTCAGTGGGAAGCGCATGTGCTCCTACTGTAATAACATTCTGGGCAAAGGAGCTGCCATGATCATCGAGTCCCTGGGTCTTTGTTATCATTTGTATTGTTTTAAGGTGAGATTAAGACAAACAGCCGCTGCTGCCCTGCAAAGCTTTGCTTGGAGAGCGCATGGCTGCTTTGTGCGCTGGGGGTAGATGTGCCATAAGCGAGCTAGGTGCTGCTGTATTTGTCAGTCTGTGCTGCATTTGGAATCTCAAATTGCTTGCTACTACTTAGTTCTCAAATCCTGAACCTGGCTTCAAAAGTTGTAGAAATGCTCTGCACTTCCCATCTCCAATCTGTTAAGATTCCATTAGTAAAATTTGCAGTGCATCAATCCTTTCTCTGTCATGCAGTCCTAGGCATATTTGAAATGTAATTTAATAATATCATTAACAGCATGGGGATGGGACGTGCAATTATAAAATTATCCAAAAGCCTCACCTTTGACTAAGGAAAAGCATGGGAAATATTTTTACAGTTGCACAGCTGCTTGCACTTGATAGTTGCTTGCACACAAGAAAGAACTCAGGCTGTAACGACTTTATTTTGCAGTAACTGTCTTTAGAGACACATCTATTTGATTCTTGAACTTGTATTGGGCCAAAGAGTGATTCCGGGTGTTGATCCCAGAGTCCCATGGACCACAGCTCGTTGAAGCTTGCATAGTGCTGGCGTGGGCTGTTTCTAGGGAAAGCAGAACGAGTCACAATGATCAGTGCTGGAGCACTTGGAACTTAAAGGCCCAGCCTTGAGGTGCGAGCGCCATGGGAGAGCACTTGCCAGGCTGGTGCAGTTGGAGCCCTCGGCGAGTCCCAGCCCAGAGCCCAGTGCCAGACCCCCAGCATCCATTCACTCCCACGGTTCTTTCATGTGGTGCTTTATCCTCTCATTCCCCGTGAGAAGAGAAGACTCGCTTTCTTTAAGCCAGCCAATGAATTGTTTTTGCTCTTCTGGTATATTTAGAATGATCATCTTGGCTCTTAAAATTGGCTTTATGAATTCTTTAATGTCTCATCTAGCAGGCTTGATTTTAATCTACTAATTATCTTTTGACTTTTTTTTCCCCCCTGAAACATCTCTAAGAGCTTATTAGCTGCATTTTGCTCAGCTGTTTTTTTCCAGGAGTACCCCAACCTTTCCTGAGCTCACCCCATGTGCATTTTTTTCCCGTTCTCCAGTGTGTTGCCTGTGAGTGTGACCTCGGAGGCTCTTCCTCAGGAGCCGAAGTCAGAATCCGAAACAACCAACTGTACTGCAACAACTGCTATCTCCGATTCAAATGTAAGAGAGCAAATCAGGGAGAAAATTTCTAGTCTTTTAAGGAAACCGCGCGTCCCCATGCATTTCCCTGAACCCGCGCCCATCTCCCCCTCGAGCTCCCTGCCTTAGAACTCTAGGTCTCAGGAACCTCAGTTGGCCCACCCATTCCAAGAGGGTATGGTGGGTGCGTCAGAGTGCGGGAGTGCAGCCACACAGGGTGGGTGTGGGGCTGAGGAACTGGAGAGGGACGTGTGCCCAAGTCAGGACAGTGTCCTGTTCGGTCTGCTCTGTCTTGCGAAACTGCTAATGACCCAAGGATCCCAACAAACCCAAACACAGTTAACATGAATTTTTGGTGTGGACTGTCATCAATTGTTCTCTCATGATTAGCTGATTTCTATTTAATAATGGGCCCTGATTATGTGATTTAGAATATGATCAGTTTTAAAAACTGTGGTTTATAAAGTCACAGAGAACAGTCAGTTTATGCTTTGTTATTAATCAGGTACCAACATCACATTTTTAAAAGGAGAGCATTACGTCTGATTATATGGCATTTCACTGTTATTTTCCGAAAAACTGAGTTTTTCAACAACGTCACATGCTATTTTGCTTCTAATCATGTTTTTGTCTCAAAGTGTGCTATGAAACTGCGGGTAGCACGATTAGATTGCGTATTGCTTATAGCTCCACGAAGACAGCCATTACTGCCGTGTATATTTTGAACCTTGATGCTGGTAACATGTGTTTCTTCCCAATGTGAAAGGGTGTTACAAGTGGTATCAGCAAATCCCTTTGCTTTTGAACTCAGAGGTATTTATATGGCCCTTTATGTGAAGAGTGCTTTGGAAATGGTTTCAGCCCAGTCAACTCTCTTTTATTTGTCAGTGGGGTCTGAGTCTTCTTACCCCAGCAGCCCAGTCCTTCTCTGGATGCTGCCACTGAGCTTGGACAATGTCAAGGCTGGGTGTGCAATGGGGGGGGGGGGGAGTGTGTATATGTGTGTGTGCTTTTCTCTCTTTAATCAGATTTCAAAGCCAAATATAATTTATTTCTGGGGACTCACCATGGAAAAACTACCCATGCCTTTTCTCCAACACAAATAAAAGAGAGTTGAGTGTAACTTACTCCTATACCAGCAGTTCAAAGGCTTCTAGTACCCAGAGGCTGCGATTTGCCTCGATTTATCCTGAGTGACAAGGTAACTTTCTACCTCGAGAGGCCATTCTCTGAGTGATTACTGCTATGCATCCCAAACGGCAATATTCCAGAGTCTCTGAATCTAAGCGCTGTTCTTTCTTCTCTCCCTACCTGATCAGCTGGACGGCCAACCGCCATGTGATGTAAGCCTCCATGCGAAAGCACTGGTGCAGATAGAAGAAGAGTTGGTTGCTGCTGATGTAGATCTATAAATAAATGTTGTATGTCTTTTTTTTTCTCTCTCTCTCTCTGTTTTTTTTTTTTTTTTTTTTTTTTTTTTAAAGAATAACACTTTTTTTTAAAAAAAGAATAACACTTTTTTGGGAGCCTCTGTAGATTACATCAGAGCAGTATAGACTTGGTAGAACCTGTGTTTTTGTTGTTGTTTATTTATAAGGAGGTAATTATGTGTGGGGAAAAGTGCAGTATTTACTTTCTGAATTCAGCATCCTAACAGCACAAGGGTAAAAAGAACTTCAAAATATTTTTGAGGCTGATAATGATCAGTGGTGTTTTGAAGAGGGTTATTTTATTGTTTTTTTTTTAAAGGTTCTAAAACATTATTTGAAATAGTTAATATAAATATATAATTGCATTTGCTGTTTACTGTAATGTATGCTAAATTAATACAGAACCATAGGGAAAATGTCACTAAAATGCACCCCCAAATTTGCTTTCTGTATCCTTCTTTTCAGCTATATATTATGATTTGAAAACAATTAACTTATGTGAAATGCTATTTGCTTGATGAGGGGGGCTCTGTTTTCTTTAGAATTGTCACTAGCCAGTTTTCAACAGAAAACTGCTGCTTTTCATTAATGAAAAATCATGATAGTTTGTATACCAAAAATTTTCTCCAGGAAGTAGTGAGCCTTTCTGTCCAACTGTATTTGTAAATAAAATTGCTGATGCATTTAAGGAGTCGTTCTTTTTTTATTTATTTTTATTGTGAGTTTTTGTGTGTGTCTACCTTAGTACTTTAGTCATATTTCAGTGTGTGACTTTTTGTGATAATATGTTTTCTTTACCATCTTCACTGAGGTATAAATTGACATTATAAATTTGCACATATAAACTGTACAGTATGACAAGTTTGGGCATAAATGTATACCTCTGAAACTATCACCACTCTTGATATTGTTTTTATAGAAAAATTTTAACAGGGAACTTTATTTTTGATGGGAATCTGTTTCTGAATGCAGTATGTTTTTATGGTAAGAGGTGAAGTGAATGGTGAATTGTTGGATCATTTGCATAAAATCTTTATTCTTTTGCATCCTCAGTGATAAAAATGAGCCCAGCTGGCATGGCTCAGTGGTTGAGCATTGACCTATGAACCAGGAGGCCAGGGTTCAGTTGGGGGCTTGATCCCCTGTAGAGGGCGTGCAGGAGGGGGTCCATCAATGATTCTCTCTCCTCATTGATGTTCTCTCTCTCTCTCTCTCTCTCTCTCTCTC
>PVJC01022342.1:0-27432 GCA_004026665.1 Murina feae | reverse complement strand
CTGGCCAACAACCCACCAACAATTTCCTTGTCCATAACATTTTCTTTTCTCTGTCCCTTGAAAAAAATAATGAATGAATGTCTCCAGTTATAAATTTTCTCTGAATGTCTTCTTATTTCATGGAAGCTGGGAGGTCATCTTGGGACACTGGATGCAATTGGGGGTTGGGGGGAGGTTAGGGCCCTTGGGCCAGGGACCAGGAGATTTTGTGATTGTGAGGCAACTTCTGATTCCATTAGCTGATGGTTGACTGACATTTTGGAACAAGATTTTGCAAGAGATGGGGGAAAGGAAAAGCAGGAGCATGGGAAGGAAGCACTTACGAGATGGAGAAGGCAGGAATGAGCTGAGTGCTCCCAGATCGGAGGAGGATTTCATTATTGGACACAAATCTGTGGTGAACTTCCTGCCAGGATCTCAGAGGCCTTGTTTGATGGGCCCAGGTTTTCTTATCAGCTTTGTGCTAACCTTACCAAGCAAACCAGCTCGGTGAGAGAATAGAAGTTGCATCTAGATTCCTAGAATGGAAACCAAAGCAGTCATATATACAAGCATAAGGGGCAGTCCTTCCTGGAAAGCTAAAGGTAATATTTCAGACAAAAAGTCAAGGAAGTATAGTTGTACACACTTGGCAATTATTTCTCAGAGAAGTGATATAAGCTAAAAATTACTAGTTTCATGAAAATGCTATCTAGATTCAGGAATCTAGATTTATAAAAAATAATTATCAGAAGTGAAGAATTTGGGGGGACATTAGATTTTCTTCAGTATTCCTATCAGAGGCAGAATATAGGTTGGGTTGAATAGGATCTGTCTGAATATGTACTTTCTCATGGAAAACAGTAATTACACTTTTAGAGATCTCAGGAAGCCCCTCCGTCCAAAATGTGTGGGGTGTCCAGAAGGCAGCTGATCAATGGTGCTCTCTCATCATTGATGTTTCTATCTCTCCCTTTCCTTTCCTCTCTGAAATTAATAAAAATATATTTGAAAAAATTCTGAGTACATCCATTAAAGCTGAGGATTTTTCCTTTGTATATATGAGTGTGTGCATGTGCATGCATGTGAGTGTGTGTGTGTGTGTGTGTGTGTGTGTGTGGTGAGACAGGGTGAGGGTGGGGGTAGGGTAGGGTGAGACCCCCAATGTACAGGTGCTCTAAGCACACACTCGGCCTGCCTGTTGGCTAATTCATGCCTGTGTGTGGGGGGGGGGGCGGGGGGAGGTCACAGAGGCCTGGCTTCAGCAGGAGAAGCTCTAGGGCAGTGGTTCTCAACCTTCCTCATGCCGCGACCCTTTAATACAGTTTCTCATGTTGTGGTGACCTCTAACCATAAAATTATTTTCGTTGCTACTTCATAACTGTAATTTTGCTACTGTTATGAATCGTAATGTAAATATCTGATATGCAGGATGTATTTAGGCGACCCCTGTGAAAGGGTCATTCGACCCCCGCCAAAGGGGTCACAGCCCACAGGTTGAGAACCGCTGCTCTAGGGAGAGGCAGAATTTAGCCTGGTTCTGAATAAGAGAAGAAGGAGAAAGAGGAGGAAGGGAAAGTGTGAACAAGACATGGAGTTGGGAATGAGCAGAGGGCGGAAGCTAGGGGGAGGGAGGGAGAGACTAGGCTGAGGTAAAAGGGTCTGGATTTGGAAATGGGAAGGCTGAATGGGAACTTCTTTGCTGTTTGCAGCTAAATTGGCTTCCCATCTTCAGAGGTATACAGAGTCACACTGAGAACCAGATTACACAGAATGAGGATCCTCATGAAACCCAGGCCCAGCTGTGTAAACTCTGGCCTTGCTGAAGGCAGATGCCTGGAGAGCCCTGGAGGGGGCTGGGTGGAAGGATACTGTTTCCAGAGTTCCTGGTGGCCAGTCCAAGGACATCCAGGCTAACCCCACTGTCTTACTCATTTTATTTGAAAAAAAACTGATGGGCATAAAGCAAAGCCAGTCGTCATACTCCTTCTTATTGCACGTTGCAGAGATTCTGACAACTTACATCTCTCTTACCTTGCCCATTTATCAGGACTTCCTGGTGAAGGCAAGGACATAGGGACTCTTGGGAGCCATTCTGAGCAAACATCATCTTCAGATTATTCCCTAGTAAGGTGGCTTCCATCATTTTCATTTGCAAAACCTTTTCTCTTTCTTCATTTGAAAGAAACCCAGCATGACTGTTGTAATTTTTTTTTCATGTAAATTACAAATATTTAGAGTCCCTGTCAAGGGAATGAAATAGAAGCAGATGTTTTCCCTTTTGTTGACCCCAAGTAATACCACATAAGAAAACAGACTATTTTCAAGTCTCCTTAAAAAATATTTCAAGGAAATAAACTTTTGTTGGATGCAAACAAGAACAGAATAGGACATTTTAAGTATTAATATAGAATTCAGAGCTAAGGTGTCTGAGGTCCAGAGAGACTGCGTGACTTGTGTAAGGTCACAGAGAGAGTGTGCAGCCAAGTCAGAGTCTGAGCTTGGTTCTCTCAGGTCCCATCCAGCCTGTGTGCTTTCTAGAGACTCGGGTAGATTGGAGGCATGATAGTAAGAAGCTAGGGAGGTTCCCTGACAAGCAGAGTAAGGGAAACTGAGATAAAAAATTTAAACAAGGCCAAATAATCTGACCAACTCACAGCCAGCTAATGAATCACAAGCTTTTATCTTCCCTAACCAAGGACACTTAGGAGCAAATGGTTTACACATTCCAGGAAATCCTGGGACAGAACGGCCTCAGTTCCCGGTCCCTCTTCAATGACGTTCTTGATGACGTCCTTTAAGAATGAAACTAACCAGCCCTGGCTGGTGTGGCTCAGTTGGTTGGGTATCTTCCCATGCACCCAGAGTTCACAGGTTGAATTCTCGGTCAAGGGCACATGCCTGATTGCGGACTTGATCCCACATAGGGGGAATGCAGGAGGCAATTGATAGATGCTTCGTTCTCACATCTGTGTTTCTCTCTCTCTACCCCCCTTCTCCTTGTCTCTCTCTAAAATCAATAAAAACAAAACAAAAAAATAACCAGAAAATAACCCCTGACCCCTCTATATGAACATTTTGATGAATCAACATAATGAAGGACACACCTACAAAGTTAATGAATATTCTTTTAAGTCCTTCCCTGAACTCCCCTAGGATTCTGGCAGGCCAAAGTGAGATTAAAGCCTCAGGACAAAGGAGCTACGGTTATACTCTTGAAAGAGCACGCACATGCCTTGTATCTTTGCTGCTTTTTTCTCTAAACTCTAAGGAACCCCATGAAATTTGAAACCAGGGGAGCAGTGGGCAGCAGCAGTTCAACCTGGGCTAACCCCTGAACATGTGTCCAAGGCCCACTTTTCTCTGACTTTTCCTCTCCTGTTCCTTCTTCTATCTCAAGCCCTTGATTTGTTCCACTGTCCCCAGCTTTAACAAACATTCTCTCAAAAGCCACCTGGACTTGTGTTGTAAAATATTTCCTAAATGAAGTCAAGAACACACCACGATCCCAGATCCCATCCAGTAACAGATTGATTGCAAAGATAGCCACATTTTTCTTTTTCTTTTGTAAAATATTTTTTATTGATTTCAGAGCAGAAGGGACAGGAAGAGAGAGATAGAAACATCAAGGATGAGAATCATTGATCGGCTGCCTCCTGCAGGCTTCCTACTGGGGACTGAGCCTGCAACCCAGGCACGTGCCCTTGACCGGAATCGAACCTGGGATCCTCCAGTCCACAGGCCGCTGCTCCATCCACTGAGCCAAACCCACCAGGGCAAGATGACCACATTTCTTCATGCCTCATGTATCTATGTCCTTTGACATATAACTTAGTATTTCCTCTCATCTTGAGGTAGACTATTTCCCCAAGAAGGAGGAGAGAATTTTAAAGAGGGTGTGGTCAGAAGCACCAAATGCTGTGGAGATAGTGAGAATGAGAACCAAGCAGAGGCTACTGGATTTGGTTTTAAAAGTTCTCCAGACATTTCTAAGGAGAGCTAAGGCATTCCAGAGGAAAGAGCCCATGTAGAAGCTCAGAGTCCTGGAAAGGCAGCTGGTAGACCAGCTAGCTGAGAGAGGGAGGTAGTACATGAAAGGTGAAATTACTTTGTTGTTCAATAATGAAGGTTGTTGATCACCACACTGATATGGTTTTACTAAAAGTTCACAGCAGGCACTGTTGACTCATACATACATTTTGTGTGTGTATCTGTGCATGTGTGTGCGTATAATAGGCATGTCACATGTGTGAGGAATAAGCCATAAAATTGTTCACATAGTCAGGAATAAAGAGTTGCAATATAATTTCTAAAATTTAAAGACCCAGAGTTAGAAGAGGACCTTTCAATCCAAACCATTCATCTTACAATTGCTAACTCCATAAAGGTGAAATGACCCCCAAAGACTCAAAAAGGTGAAATGACTTGTCTAAGACTACACACCTAGGAAATTGTCAAGCCAGGGTTTGAACCTTAATCTCCTGGATTTCTGGCCCAACGCTCTTACCACTTACTTTTCTGTAGTCAAAGCCTAAGCAGTTATTCCCTCACTAGCTGACCAGGAATACTCGAATTGCCACTGGTTGGAGCTTCTTGGAGGTCTTAGTTCCAGGAGTGAAGACATCCCAAGATCAGAGACAGAGGTCAGTCTCTATTAAGGGACTCCCCAAAATAGTTAAAAATATTTAATGCCAAATGCCTTACGTATATAACTCATTTACTCATTCACTTAAGTTTTTATTCATACCTTCTGCATGCCAGGCATGTATGTACTAGGATACAATAGTGAAAAGATATACATGGTTCTTGACCTCATGAGACCTCTAGCCTTCCCCATAATAGATATTTCATAAAGTTTGTTTGTTTATTGCATCCATTTTACAAGTGATAGAAAGCACTCAAGGGATAACAATGATAGCTGCTGCCATATATTGACCACTGCCACACACCAGGTGCTTTCCCACACACTCTCTAAGTTAATTTAGATAACAGCATAGGAGATAGGAAATGAAGGCACAGGAAGCAGAAGTGACTGGTCTATGGTCACATAGGTAATAAGTGGTATAGAGAGGATTGGAACCAGGGCTGTCTGGTGCCAGTGTTCACGATTTTAACCACTACATTATACTGACCAGTTGTATTTCTGCTCTTAATCTCTCCACTAAAAGATGATGCATATTATGTCAAAACATTGCTAGCGAGAGATAAGACCTCAGCAAGCAAAAATTGTGTTGTCTACAGACACATTCTGGGTTTTCAGCAGATGAATGTAGATAGTATTAGTTACTTGAGTGGTTATCATATGAGTACTGCTTCTGTAACCTGACATACAAGTAAAACACCCAGTGTAATGCTGACCCTTAGCAGGTCCTCAATTATAGTAGACAAAAAGTAAGCAGTAGGAATAAATTTGTAAATCAAGAAAAAACGTAGAAATAATTGAGAAGTAGGGACTGCTAGTAGCAATATTGCTAGATTTTTATTTGGACAAAAACATGTTATTATTTTGTGAGTCTGGGTTTGCTTTATTTAAATATAGAAATAGCAAGAATCTACATAACTTTTATGTATCTGCTAGAAAGAGGGCAATTTGTGCAGAATTATATTTCAGCCACACAATTTATTGCCACTGGATAGAACTTCTTGGAGGTGTAATATAATTTACCTGTCTGTTTAAGCCATCATATCACAAGGCATGGACACACTTTTTGAGAATAAGAAACAGATTTGAACAATTTTCAGTTTCACATAAATTCTATTAAAGAACAAAACAGTGCAATCGCAAAATTTCTCTCTTCCACCATATGGGGCTTTTTTGAGGTTTAATAATATTATAAATAAAGCAGCTTTGAGATGAAATACAAAACAGTGAACAAGTTAGGAACATTTTAAAGAAATAAGTATGATATCCTAATGCTACCTGGCTTTCAATATAAAAGTAAGATGGAAAACAGTGAGAACTCTCATTTGCTCTATCAAGAAGGCATGAATACTGGCTCTGTATTTAGCCAACCTTTTACAGCTGTACACCAGCTCTCAACTATTAAAAAGATTCCTAAATTCCCAGGGAAACAAAAGTTAATTTCAGACATATAAGTCCGTACATAAATCTATTGTGCTTTAATCCAAATATTTTCTCATCAAGGAGTTTGGAACAAAAACTTTCTTGCAAGAGAACATCTCCAGTTAACCCATTCCACCACTATTATAAATACTTGAATGATTTCCAGTAACCTTGTTTAGAAAAATCTCAATGTCTGCATAACATGCCAATGACAGCTCAGCAGTATGTCAATGCATTTCGTTATTTGACTAGACAACACTTTCATCAATATATTGGAATTCTGATTGCCACTCTTATATATTATATTTTGCTTTTGTCAAAGCACTCTGATGCCTATTCTTGCCCTATTGACAAGGTAGTCACTTCTGGACTTATATGAAAAATCTGTTTTATCTGTTAAAGCATAGAATGAGCTATGTGATTACTATGTTAATCCCAAGTCAATATGTGTAGCCAGATCTTGAAAGAATTCCAGTCACTGTAGCCCTTGCCCATAGTTTAGATGGATAATAATGTTATTGGATTGTTTTCCCTAAGGCTAATTTTACATATTTTGTTTGTTGGAATTATGATTTTTGACATAATAACTGTTGTCCACATTGTTCAAATAAAGAAATGAATTGATATAAATTGTCTGGGTTTGTAAGAATCTGTACTGGCCAACCAAAATATATATATTGGCTAAAGTTTGGAGATATAGAATAGGATGGAAATGTTCTTCTCAAACTTTGTGTGCATTAGAGTCTCTCGGAGAGCTAAATAAAACAGAGTCCGAGGTCCCACAACCAGAGATTCTGATCCAGCAGGTGCGGGGGGTCAGGACTTTGATATCCAACAAGTTTCCAGGTAATGCTGGGTTGTCAGTTCAAGGACCACCTTTTGAGCAGCAGTGGAGTAAAATAGAGTGGTCACTAGCAAAGGCTCAAATCTTGTGGATTTGAAGTAATTTACTCAGCCCATTTTTCAAACTGATTTTAGAGAGGAAGGGAGAGGGAGAGAGAGATAGAAACATCAATGATGAGAGAGAATCATTGATTGGCTGCCTCCTGCATGCTCCAGATTGGGGATTGAGCCCGCAACCCAGGCATGTGCCCTGATGTGGACTTGAACAATGACCTCCTAGTCCATAGGTCAATGCTCAACCACTGAGCCATGCTGACCAGGCCACTTAGCCTATTTTTAAGCCTTAGTTTCCTCATCTGCTCAATGGGGATTTTGTAAGGATTAGATAAGTCTGAGGGCACTTGACACAGGGCTGGGTAGATATCTGGTTCAGGCTCAATAATGATAGCCACGGTTATTAGAAACTCCTTTTCCAGGGTCCATCTGGTTGAATATGCCATGCTTCCATATCATGTCCTGGTGTCTTTGCCAAATTGTTTGTTAAGTATGCCTAGATAAGGAGTTCTCTGATTAGCAGCTATTCAAGACTTGGATTGCTCAGGTGGGCCCTAAAATACTTAAAATACTTTGACCCTTGAGCCTTCCAACTAAACACCATCCTAAAAACTTTGATTCTCTGCCCTTTGGGTTATTTTTTCATTTCAATTGCTGTAGGTTCACGAAAGGTCTTTTTATGTTTAGTTTCAAACTCAAACTCAAGTCTTTGGAGACTAATAACCTTCCTCTCCATATTTTACCATTAAAAGGTCTGGTGTTCTGCCAAAGCAACATATTAATAAATTTAAGCTTGAGATTTTCATTGTCATGTGAACGTTGAAATTGGCTCTCAAGTATATCAGGCAGCCAATTCAGCAGGATCTGTGTACTGGATTCACAACGAACACGCCTGTAAAAAAAATTACTTTTAAATCCCTGATTTTGTGGTTTGCTTTTAATTTGTTCAAAAGGCATGATCCACCAGTTATGGGAATCTCAGCCAATTTGGGCTGAGTTAATTTTGAGAAATATATAATTTCACTTTAGTCAAATGTCAATAAATTATTTTGTCAGGCACCCAATCATTTATTCAGTTGTCCATTTAGCACTAAGTCCCATTTCCATGGTAGGTGATGGTCTAGACCAACAGTTCTCAACCTGTGTGTTGTGACCCCTTTGGTGGTCAAATGATCCTTTCACAGGGGTCGTCTAAGACTATCCTGCATATCAGATATTTACATTATGATTCATAAAAGTAGCAACATTACAGTTATGAAGTAGCAATGAAAATAATTTTATGGTTGGGTCACAACATGAGGAACTGTATTTAAAGGTCCAGAAGGTTGAGAACTATTGGTATAGACTCTGGGGAAAACATTTACTCCAACTTCCCAGAAGTTTATAGTCTGGTGAGAAAGGTAAAAGTATAGTGTTAAAACCTCATTTTCACAGTAGTTTGAAGACTCTCCAGTCTTTACCAGTTAACAAGCTGTAGAAAGTAAGCTCATTATTTGTGTTCATACCCAATTACTCAGCAATCTGTCAACAATCACTGAAAGCTTCAAACCTATCTACAGCACTGGGCAGTATCTTCTAGAATTAGGATAGTCCATAGCTTCTAACCAAAGGAATAATTTACATTTTCCATGATTTTATTTGTAATATGAACTTAGAGAAAGCAAATCAACTTTGCTTTCTTGCAACTAAGTATTACACAAACTCTCTAGTAAAAAACAAAACAAAACACATGATTGAAGGTACAGTACCAATCTGTACATCAAACTTGATTCCTTTGGGTTTTCAGAAGGTACAAGGATTTAAAATTCACATGACCTGTTATGGTCTGAATGTTTGTGTCCCCACCCTTAATCCCCCTTACCCTCACCCAGTTCATAGTTTTAAGGCCTAACCCCCAATGTGATGTTATTTGGAGATAGGGTCTTGGGAAATCAGTAGGTTTAGAAGTCATGAGGGTGGGACTGTATAATGGCATTAGTGTCCTAGAAAAAGAGATACCAGAGAGCTTGCTCTCTCTCCACCATGTGAAGACACAGCAAGAAAGCAGCTGTCTGCAAGACAAGAAATGGGCTCTTAGGAGACACTGAATCAACTGCTACCTGGATGTTGGACTCCCCAGCCTCTAGAACTGTGAGAATAAATTTCGGTTTTTAAGCCACTCAGTTACGGCAGCCTGAGCAGACTAAGCCCTGACCTTGGAAAAATGTCAGGGATTTCTATAAAACTATGAAAGTTGTATAAAAACGTATCTATTATTATTCCCAAGCAGGGCCCCTTTCTGCCTCAGGCTGTAGGCTGCCTCTTTGCTGTGGCCTGCACACAATTTGCTCTTTCTTGACCCTGGAATACATTCCAATTTGTGCTATTTTCTTTACCCAAAATGCCCTCCCCAAATCTTCCACTTCTAGCTCAGAAGCTCATCTCTAAGAAATCTTTTGTGATTAGTCCCTAGTCTGTCTCCAAAACAACAACCACCTTCCATTGCAAAGTTTTTAAAATCTCACTCTATTGTGTCCTTTAGTTAGTTTAAGGATGTAGGTCATCTTTCCCCAACTAGACCTTGAGTATCCCCAAGACAAGGTTAGGGTGTAGATTTTTCAAATTGGCCCTTTTAGAGTGTTGTACAAAATAAAATGGGGATGAAATTTACTGAATGAAAACTGAACTAGATGCTGACAGCCAACAAATGTTCTGAGGCAAATGAATCAAGTAATGCAAGGAAGTCCAATCCGACTCTGGCCCCAGAGCCTGCGGGGCCGCGTGGGAGAGAGTCGTTCTGGATGAGTGAGTTTGATGGCTGATGGTTTATTCCTTTAAATACTAAGAGTTTTAATTATCTTGGATGCAAACATTTCCAATATGTTGTTAATATCCCTGCCTTTTAAAATAGTGCAGGATAAACCTAATCCAGTGTGTTGGCTGGGGTTGTCATTAAAAGTAGTAGTATGCTATAACACTGAGAAGCCCTCCGGCCCCACGGAGCATGCAGAACTGCTTGTCCTTGTTCGAAATGGCTACAGATTGCTGTGTTTTTAGTGTGTGTGTGTCTGTGTGTGTGTGTAGCCTCTCTAGGGCCTCCCACGGTTGCCTGTGTGACTGATTATGCCATTTCGACTCCCTGTTCCTAATTTTCTGCTTCTCATTCGAAGTAAGTTTGGAAATCAGATGCCCCAAGCGCGCTGTGGTTGTCGTCATGCTTATTATTGTTAGACATGTGTGTGAACTGAGAGAGAGGGCTCTGTGTGAGGCTTGCCAGGGTCTCCATGGCTAAAGTGTGCAAAAGACAAATACATATATGTCGTGAGCTCCCAGATCAGCTCCTCTGAAGATTTTTTTAAAAAATATTTTATTGATTCTTTACAGAGAGGAAGGGAGAGGAATAGAGAGTTGGAAACATCGATGAGAGAGAAACATCGACCAGCTATCTCCTGCACACACTCCCCACTGGGGATGTGCCCGCAACCAAGGCACATGCCCTTGATTAGAATCAAACCTGGGACCCTTCAGTCCCCAGGCCAATGCTTTATCCACTGAGCCAAACAGGTTAGGGCCTCTGAAGACTTTTTCATTGACTTATTATTCTTACTCTTTGGGTCTGAAAACAAAACTTTCTGGAAGTATTTTTTCCAAATAAGTTAGGAATTCAGTCCTGGGTTGTACAAGTAATCAAGTGCGAACAAAGTGCAAGACACATGCTAGGTGCTGTAGAATAGCCCTCTGAAATGGATACTCTATGTCTGACTTGCTTACTATTTTTTATACTGCGGTAGCACATAGCAGGTACTCAATAAACAAGTGTTGAATCAGTGAAATAAACTTCATAATCTGAGCAGAGATAAGGTATTGACACACAAGCTAACAATGTAAACCATATTAAGGCTTATGATAGAAATATAAATAAAGTATGTACAAGGACCAAAATATTATTTCTGCTAGAAAATCAAGAAGGACTTCATGGAAGAGGTAGTTGTTTTGACTGGGACTTGAAGGATAGGACTATATTTCAATCAGCAAGAAGTTAGGGATGTAAGAAGAGAGAAGAATGCCATAGACAAAGACCAGGAGCTTCAATGGGTAGGGTGTATTTGGGAGACAATTAGTACATTTTGGCTGGAGTACATGTAGCAGAGTAGAAGACCATGTTACAACATTATATTGGCATCAGAGCCTGGACTATGAGGCTCTAGAATCTGTACTTTGTTTATTAGGTGATGGGGAGGAATTGAGGGTTTGAGCTGGGAGGTGACATGCTTTGAGCTGCATTTTTGAAATCTTAGTAGATATTGGAATTTTGGAGTTGGAGGGAAACAGGGCTGTGGTGATTCCAAGGGTATGGATGGGACTTCTCTCGGATTCCAATCATCTTTAGCGGTAGATAGGGTGCTGTACCAGAGGCCCTCAAGAGGAAAGGCTTCTATAAGATTAATACTATAGTCAAAGTCAAGATTCATCTTTGGCTTGGGGCACCATATTAGTACAATAGACATAGAGAAGCAAAATAGCAGCAGGGTTTGATGGACCTACTTCCTTACAGCATGCAGAGCCGCCTGAGGCACAACTGTTTCAGAAAGGAACAGTCAGGTCTTGGGGAGCAAGTGTAGCTTCTAAACCACCCAAGGGAAAACTGTAAGAATCCCCCACTGAAGAGACTGTACTTCTTTTTTTTTTTAATACAGTGATTATGTAATACCATATAGAATTACTCTGTCCACCATAGTAGACACTAGTTCAAATCCAGATCTGCCATGAGTATAAAATACACTCAGGATTCCAAAGCTTGAGTAAGAAAAAAAGTAAAATATTTCATCAATATTTTTATTGATTATGTATTAAAATGACAATATGTTGGATTTATTCGAGTAAATTAAATGTTATTAAAATAAATTTACTTTTCACCCAGCCAGCATTTCTCAGTGGTTAGGCGTCGACCTATGAACCAGGAGGTAGGGCATATGCCTGTGTTGTGGGCTCAGTCCCCAATGTGGGGTGTGCAAGAGGCAACTGATCAATGTTTCTCTCTTATCATTGATGTTTCTATCTTTCTCCCTCTCCCTTCCTCTCTGAAATCAATAAAAATATATTTAAAAATAAAATAAATACATTTACTTTTCAAATTTGACTCCTTCTAAAATAATTTATAAGTTACATAAATTATTTTAAAATTCTATATTTTAAAATATTCTATAATTTTAAAATAATTTAAAATTTAAAATAATTTATGTAACTTATATTACCATTCTGTTGGACAGAACTACTATGAAAAGTTCATTGTTATTCTCCATCACAAAAATAAAATTGTTCTATTTCTTCTGATTTTTTAAACCTTTTTCCTTGTAGGTAAATTGCCAAATTGTGCATCAGAAATAAACTCAAAACTTGTAGTAAACAGGTTAATGCATACTGGTACTTGTCTACTATCCAGAATTATTTATCTGCCTTTCAATGTTTCCATGAAGATTACTGCAACTGCAGGTTTGTGCTGTGCAGTTGGCATATTATAAAATTTTTTAAATGAAAAATTTTAAAGAGTTCATTATTTGGGGCAATTGAAAGACAAGAAATACAGGAGTCTAAAAGTCTCATACCAATCACTTTTGTATCAGGGCAAGTGGTTGCCTGGGATGTTTAAATAGACCCAGGCTTTGTAAAGAAGAGGTTACGGCAAAATACTCCTCTCCTGCAAAGAACTTGGAGTCAATATTCCTTTTAGAACATCGATTAGCAATCACAAATTCTCAAAACCCAGAGTCCTTGAAAGATTGTTTTGCTGTCAAGGACATTCCTGTATTCACCAGCAGGGTTTCCTTTTTCTTGTGGGCTAGTGGAAATGGTCACATTTGACCCCAATTCTGACCTTTATTTTAATTTGCCTGAATGTTACAGAGCTTTCTTACTTCACACCAACAACCCCCTATGATTCTACAAATTTGGTGTGTGATAGTGTTTAGCAGAATATGGAAGAGCCCCAAGCATTCCCCAGCTGATGAACTGATTGTACAATGAAGATAAACTTCGGGAAGGATCTGAGACATTATGTATTTTACTATGATTTTGCAAGGCCCTTTTGGATTTGGAAGCACGTCAGTTTTTTTAAATAAAAGGGATCTCTCTTTAAAAAAATAAATAAATAAAAGCAAAATTTTATTCACTGTCTTAGAAGTGTAAGTGAGAAACACTTCCCCCGCCCCCAAAATTAAATGATGACTATGAAATCCACAGGGGAGAATTACAACTCGAGGCATGCCTGCCACATAGAGGGTCTGCTTTGCTTCAGTTTATGTATACAGACAGCCTGAGCGCATTCAGCAGAGAACCTTTAGGGACAGAACAGGCAGTTCTGAAATACCTGTCACCAGCCTTCGTACAGCAGAGCAAGAAGGAACTGGAAGGTTCTTGTGTCAAGTCTTTAATATCCGTACAACAAAAATGACTTCATCCATGCAATTAGTGAACAGGCTGTTCTCAGAGCTCCAGGAGGAGAAACTTATTTTGACTTTCATTTGTCCCATTTTTCCTGCGCACTGAATGTTGCAACCTTCTGTCAACTCCAGTCGCTTGGCCTAGTAATTACATCCAACCTTAAAACATTCTGCTCTGAAACCGTTAGTACAAATAAAAGGAGGAAGAAATAAATTACACTCTGCCCTCCCACCCCTATGTCACATCTCCTTCTGCACCCGAGAAGGTCTGTGGTCAGAATGTGTCAGCACTTCTTCATCCATAAAATCAAACTAAACTTCTGTCTAATAAATTAGCTTTACCAAATCATGTTTTACAATGATCACTACTTTATTTTCCTATTGGGGCAGTGTATGCTGTAAAGTTAAAATAACTACACTCTTTTGCTTAAAGGGGAGAACTCTGAGATATTCCTTTCTTTCCCATTCAACCACCTGAAGGGAGAGGGTGGAAGAAAAGTCACAGGGGTCTGGAAATGTATGGATGGCAGGAGGCCAGTGTGTATGAGAAACACACTGTGACTTGAATATCTAGAAGAAAATGTTCAAGTATTAACATATTATATCCCAGAAAAAGCAGAAAATGAATTTTGTGTCTTCACTTTGTCTCGATGATGACCCCAAATAGGCAGACCCATTGATCTTTTCTGTCAAAATCTAAAAAGAAATATCCCCATTTTCCCAGGCCTTACTTATCTTGCTAGTAATAAGCCTTAGGAATCTGGGGACTGTTAGCAGAGTTGTTTTAAGTGATGCAACTTCTTCTAGGATGTGAGCATTCCAGACTCATTCTTCCAAAGTGAGAAATAGATGGTAGAATTAGGGCAATAAGTGGAGAAATGCTCCCTCTACAAGCTATATGAATAAGTCACTTACACTGTGGCTTAGCAGATGGCACCCTTACCCTACACCATATTCCACTTTAATTTGGGGAGAAAATGTTAGTTTAACAAATCATTTTCACTTCACAAAGTATTTCCATTTAATTCCACATCTGATTTGTAGAAAGTGTAAAAAAAGTTGTTGTTTTTTTTTTTTGCTTCTTAGTGCTGATATATGTAGTTCCACTCTTGTGACATCATTCCCTTAAAAAAAAAAGTCAATTTCAGAACTTTTAAGGCTTAAGAAGGAAATATAATTAACGTATTAGCATGATACCTGTTATAACAGCTTTATTTTCATTTTATAGATTGCCTTACAGTGAATATTTTTTATAACGAATAGTCACGATTTTGCGATTGCGTGCCATGCATTGTGCTTTGACTCATATTTCTTCCCAGTTAATCAAGGGTGTGAGGAGTCCAGTGGGGAACTGCAAAAAATGTAGAACACTTCAGGAATATGCATGTCACCCTTGCACAGGGGCTATCCCAATCTTCTGTTTTGTTCCAATCTTAGTATAAAAGCTACCAAAGCAACTATGTCATTCCATTTTTCAAAAGGCAAATGTGCTAATAGGAATGAAAGAATAGCAGCTATAAGGACAATGGGGGAAGCCCAAATGCCCACTATGGGCCAACGTAAGTATTAGCTGAATTTCCATGGGCAAATCTTCTAATTAAATTGAAGGGTCTCAAATTGAAGCACTGTATTTCCACTTGGGGTCATGATGGAGTAACAGGGACCACATTTACCACCCTCCTCCTTAAATGATTCAACAACTGGTCAAAAATCTGTGAAATTAATGTTCAGACATTAGAAAACAGTCAGTGCAGGATAGTGATCTCTGTAGAAAGCAGGGTTGGGGGTGGGACACAACACGATGAGTGTGATGAATGCTCTAGTTTACTCTCTGGTGAGTTTCTAGGCCACTGCAGAGTTAGGTGATCCCCCTGAGTTAAGACAGAGTTCAGAGTACACAGATGCCAAGGCAGCTAGATTTCTTGGGGCAAAGCACTGGAGAGAAGAAAGCTGCAGTGAGAGAGCTCCAATATCCACAGAGGGTCCCCTTAACTCTTGAGCTGAATAGTAGTCAGTGCATGGGTTTGAGGAGACTATCAAGACAGAAGAAGCCACTAGAAAGGATTCGGTGAAGCAATCCTTGGAGCACACAAAGGACTGGGAATCTTTTATATGCCTACTAGCCAGAGTAGTAAGACTTCCTCACACATATGGCACTGGGGAGAGCCTTCAGAAGAGTATTGCCTCAATAGCAGGGTCAAATTAGCTCTAGATTAAAGGCTGTTCTGCACCCACCAAACAACGTTTAAGAGAAAGCCTCAAAAACATCAAACTGTTCCCAAGTAATTTAATTGCATCCTATTGCAAAACTCCCAAATATTGAAAGCATTACAAACATATCCAGTACCCCCAAATTGTTAAGCTTACAATGTCTGACAGTAAAGTTACCACTGTAACTAATATAAAATAATATTGAAATCAAATGTAATTAAAAAATAAAATTTAAAAATGAATTGCCAGACATTCAAAGAAGCAGGAACATAAGATCCAAAATGAGGAGAAAATCTACAGAAACTGACTCAGAAATGACATAGATGATGAAATTAGTAAAGAAAGACATTAAAATAACTATTACAAATACATACCATATGTTCAAAGAGTTAGAGGAACACATGAGCGTGACAAGGAGAGAAGTGGAAGATGTCTAAAAAGACTCAAGTCAAACCTCTACAGTGGAAAAGTGAACTGAATGGGGCTGAGATTAATAGCAGATTAGAAATGGCAAGAAGAGAAGATTGGTGAATCTGAAGACTGTAATACCAAAATGAATAGTGAGCTATGGGACAATAGCAGCCTAACATGTGTAATTGGAATTCCAGAGGTGAGGGGAGGCAAGTTGAGAATAAAATATTTAAAGAAACAATGGCTGAAAATTTTATTTATTTAATAAAATACTTATTACGTATCTGCTGTGTACCTGGCACTTGGGACTATGATGGTAAGAAGTACTAATGCCCTCCCAGAGCTCAGGTCTGGTAGGAAAACCTAATTACCTGAAAATGTGTGATAAGTCAAGTGGCTTCTCCCTCACACGTGAACCACTCTTTGATGTTGGCTCCTGTGACACCATCCTTTTGAGGTCATATTCTCCTAATTCTGTATATGCCCAGAGGTGGAACTGCTGGATCATATAATTCTGTGCTTAATTTTTTTTTTAAGGAAATGCTGTGTTATTTTCCTCAGCAGCTGCACAATTTTACCTTCCCACCAGCAAAGTATAAGGGTTCCAATTTCTCCACATTCTCTATCCATTTCTTGCTTTGTTTCATAATAGCCATCCTAATAGGTGTGAGGTGATACCTAATATGGTTTTGATTTCTATTTCCCTAATGATTAATGATGTTGGGTATCTTTTCATGTGCTTATTGGCCATTTATATATCTTTGTTGGAGAAATAACCATTCAAGTCTGGCACCCATTTTTTATTGAATTTATTGAGGTGACATTGGTTAATAAAATTATACGTTTCAGGTGTCTAATTCTATAATAATATATCAACTGTATATTTTATTGTGTGTTCACCATCCCAAGCCAAGTCTCCTTCCATTACTACTATGCCGATTTTCAAATTGGGTTAGTTGTTTGTTTTGTTAAGTTCCAGGATTAACAGTTTGATCATAAGTTTATAATTGAAGTTTAGTTTGGCTGGATATAAAATATTCAGCTTGCATTTTTTTCTTCGCATGTCTTAAATATGTTATGCCATTGTCTATAAAAAAATTTGATGACAATCTCATGTTATTTCATTTAGAAGTGACTTGGTATTTTTGTTGTTTTGACTAGATGTCCAAAGGATTTATTTTTTCTTATTGCCCATAGGCATAGTAAAATATGTATTGATATTAGCTGTTCTGGGTTTACTTTTCAGATATATAGTGTGCCTTCTCAATATATAATTTTAACATGCACTCTTTTTATTTTGGGAGTTTTCTTGGATTGTACTTTTTGTATTGTTACATTGTATGATTTGCTTTTCTTTTTTTATGGACTCATATGTATGTGGAATCTTCTTTGGTTATATACTTTTCCTCAAATCCTCCACATTTTTGCTAGTGCTTGGTATAGTCAGCCTTTCTAGTTTTAGACATTCTAATAGGTGCATAGTAGTATCTGGTTGTGGTTTTAATTTGCAGTTTCTTAATGACTAATGATGCTGTGCATTGCTTTGTATACTTGTCACCTGTGTACTTTTTTTTTGAAATATCTGATCAAATCTTTGTCCATCTTTTTAAGTTGGATCTTTTATTATTGAGTTTTGAGACTACTTTATATATTTCAGAGATAAGTCCTTTATCAATGCATAATTTGCAAACATTTTCTCCTTGTCTATGGCGTGCCTTTTCATGAACTTAGCAGTGTCTTTTGAAAAAAAGGTTTTAATTTTGGTATTGTTTTATTGATTTGATTTTTTATGGACCATACTTTTTGTATTGCATTTAAGAAATATTTGCTTAACCTGAAGTCAAAGAAATTTTTTCCTATATTCTTTTTCTAGAATTCTTGTAGTCTTAGGCTTTACATTTATGTTTATGATATATTTTAAGTAAATTTTGTATAATGTTCAAAGTAAGGATTAAAGTTTTTTTTTAACATTTGAATAGCTGATTGTTCCATCACCATCTGTTGAAATGCTGCCTTCTCCACTAACCTGCTTTTACATTTTCATTGAAAATTAATGCCAAGTATATGTCAGTTTAATTCTAGGCTCTCCACTCTGTACCATTGACATGTTTGTCTATTTTTACACTAATACCATACTTTAATTACTGTAGCTTATAGTAACTCTTGAAATCAAATAGTTTTAATCCCCCAACTTTGTTCTTTTTCAGAGTTGTTTTCGCTATTTTAGCCAGGTTCCTTGAATTTCTATATGAATTTTAGAGTAAGTTGGTCAAGTTCTATTAAAAAAATTCTGGAATTTTTATTGGATTACATTTAATCTATATAAAAATTTGACAACTCGACATCTTAACAAAATATAATCTTTCTCCATTGCTTTGAGGAGTATAACTAACGGCAAGTTTCAGCTGAGAGAGAAAATACAGTCCTTGATTGGGGAAGAAATTTACTGAACGAATTTTAGAAACTGGCTAACAAGTGATTTTAGTGGCCATCTTTTTGTTTATAAATCTTATCAACAAGAAAGGTAAAAGGAGATGATTTTGAAAAGACACCTTAGCACTGCTGCAGCAACTGTTGAAGCAAAGAACTGAACTGTGGGAATTTAAGTTCTTCACAACTCCTGGAAATCAAGCTTGTTTTTGTGAAGAACTTGATCAGAAACAATTTTCCCTGAACATTATATTGTCTGGGCGCTCTTCAAGAGCACATGGACACAATTTACTCTAACAGGAGCCACGTTCTGGTTCAGATATAAAAGTTTTTCAGAAGAACTCAGCGGGGTATGTGTAAAAGGAAACATTTAAAAATTGTATTATACTTGCAACAGACTATAAAGATATAAATTTAGTCATTGTTTATCCTTTGGTCATTCTTGGAATATTTTAAAAACTAAGTATTTTAATGAAAAAGTTCTGGAAATCTTGAGTGTGGCTTACCGTCTAACTTGTATTGATATCCAAGAAGAAAAATCATACATTTTAAATGATAGGAAGTCCAAGTCAACTTGGTATTTTAGAAGCAGCTCTGTCTATAGCCAATGCGTGTGGTGGTGGCCCTACAACGTATCTTCTGCGCCAACCTTAGGTTTCAGCCAGTGCTGTAGTACAGTCCCACTCAATCTCAGACTCACCTTTTGGTGACAGCAAACCCATCTCAACTAAGTGCCCCATCATTTCTCCACTTTGTGACAAAGTGTCCTTTCAAAGGCCATGGGAGCCCCCAGGCCTATTAAGTATATCACATAAATGAAGAGAAGTAATGCCTTTAACCAGTGGGTCCAGGGCTAGTGGACAGAGGGTCCAGCCTCTACCAGGGGTCCTCAAACTTTTTAAACAGGGGGCCAGTTCACTGTCCCTCAGACCGTTGGAGGGCTGGACTATAGTTTAAAAAAAAGCAAAACTAGGAACAAATTCCTATGCACACTGCACATATCTTATTTTGAAGTAAAAATACCCGGCTGGCCGGATAAATGTCCTCGGTGGACTGCAAGTGGCCCGTGGGCCGTATTTTGAGGACCCTTGCGTACTTCTGGTAGACAATCCTGGGAAGCACTTGCTCATTTCCAAGGTGGTGCTATGATCCCTGGACCAAGTTCCAAGCTCCCCAATGGCAATCTGGATAAGACACTTTTGTATGTGTTTTCCCCCTCTTACTCTCTCTGTTCTCTTACTTTTGCTTCCTGGGATCACCTCACAAATGATTTGCATACACTCAAGTCCTTTTGCAGGGTCTACTTTCAGGTGGCCTAAACTAAAATGAGCACCATTAATCAAATGTATTTATATATCTTTTTTTTTTTTTTACTTTCATGAAATTTTATTATTATTTTTTCACAGAACCTTGAATTTTACTTTATTTTTTATTTTATTTTTTAAATTTCTTTATTGGTCAAGGTATTACAAATGTGTTCTTATCCCCCAATATATCTTTCCATGTAAGTGTAGGTGGTTCTTCAAATCTGTAGATTGACCATTTATGAATTCAACAACAGTAGATGGAAAGTATTTTGTTGAAATGTTGCACTATTGCTGACATGTACTATGCAGTTAGGCTTATGATAGCTGCGTCTGTACTGAACATGTGCAGACTTTTTTTCCCTTGTCATTAGTCTTTAAATAACTCAGTATACTAACCATTTACATAGCATTTACATTGTATTAGGCATTTAAAGTAATATAGAGATGATTTAGTATACAAAAGGATGTGTATAGGTTATTTGCAAATGTTTTGTCATTTTATATGAGGGACTTGAGCATCCATAGATTTTGGTACCCATTTTATATGAGGGACTTGAGCATCCATAGATTTTGGTACCCATAGATTTTGGAACCAATTCCCCACAGATACCAAGTGTCAACTGTATTTTACAGATTATCTAGATTGTGTGCAAATAATTATTCTTGAAGAATTATTTGCAAGGTGAGGTGAGGACATTTTAAATCTGTGCAAATTAAATATATTTTTTCTATTTAGGCAGTAAAAGAGCTGATGATAATGATGCTTGCTCACTATGAACCACATTAAAACTACCTTTAATTCAATTTCTATATGATAACAAATATATACGAATATCTAACTTTGACGGTATATGAATTAATGGTCAACTGGTAAAAAATTTTATAAGCTAATAAATACTACCAATAAGTTCCATATCTATCTATCTATGATATATAAGCTTTAATTTGTCACATAAAACTTCAATATTACTTTCTTCCAGAAATTTATCAACTCTTCTGATACAAATGTACATAATACTTTCATGCTAAAAGTCATAAAAAGTGAATAATTCACTCAGCCAAATTCACTTTTTTTTTGCATTGACTATTTTTGATCACTAATTTCGCATTGATTTTATGTTAAATGATCATTACATCTCCGCAATATTTCATCTTAGTATTGGTAGCACTAACTTAACTTTTATAGGTTATTTTATTTTCCAGTTCAGGGCCCTTAATTAGTAAGAAGATATACTGCCAGGTTATAAATGCTTTATTATTATTATTATTATTATTATTATTACAATTTTAGCACTGAGGAGGTTTAGTGGTGAATATCTGGCCATTTGATGTTTTGACAAAGTTCAAGTTCAGACTCTCTTTCTGATAGAACGTAAAGTATGTCTACACGTGTTCTCTGTAATTATTATCAAAGTTAATCTTAGTCACTAAAAGAGGATTCACTATCTGAACTTTCTTCTGCATTTTTTTCACCTTCGCCATCAAGCACTGGAGCTGGAGCATCTGGCTTCCTGAAAGAGAAGGAAAACATTTTTAAAGGTTTTCCAGTTGAAAAAAGCACTTACTCATTGTAAATTAGGTTCATCCTAGAATATTGCTGCGAATAAATCTGCCAGGTCTGAGTCCTTAACTGAGAGAGGCTCCCACCGCAGCGTGCACTCCAGCATTGTGGGGATTAAGTGCCTTTCCTGTGTGGGCCGTGGCACTGTCTTCTCTTGCCAGTGCTTACAGAGTGTGCTGCTTCAGCACTTTCTGCCTCATTGCCATGGAGATCAGCTATAGACAGAGATGTGATCAGGGGAGGCTGGCAGGACCATTGCCACAGCCAGGCAGACTCCAAGTGCCCTGAGGTGCAGAGAAAGAAAAGCCAGCAGTGGAAAGAAAGGGCAAATCTTCATGTTCAGGAAAGCTGCAGGGAGAAATTTTTTAAGCGGAAGAGTTCAAGAGTAGCTATTGAGAAACACAGGCAATACAGAAAATCTGTGGGAGCAAAGGTTCTTCATTATATTGACTGTTTTCACTTATGTGCAACATGGAAATATGAGAATAGTTAAACTCCAACTCTGCAAGGCTGTGCTATAATAAAACAAAATAAAAGTTAATACTGTCATTAAAACCATCAACTAGATAGGCTCCACCATGCTTGTCAGTAAACCATTCAGTTCACCGGGGAGCATGATCACTCAGCCTGTGTCCCTGCTATCAAGAAAGAGAATTAAGTGAGGAAAGTATACTTTTGAGGATACTAAAAGAGAAAGGAAGAATATACAGCTGCTCTGTCCTAATAAATAAAATCTACAACTTATGTCTCCCTCAGTCCCTTGATTCTTATTAAAGATTTGGAACACCAATACAACTCTTTGTCAGACTTATAACTACTATGCATAGTTTATTATTTACTACTAGAGCCACGGTGCATGAAATTCATGCACTCGGAGGTGGGGGGCAGTCCCTCAGCCCAGCCTGCACCCTTTCGCAGTCTGGGATTCCTTGGGGGATGTCCAACTGACAGCTTAGGCCTGCTCCCTGTATTGCCGCTGCAGTTAGACATCCTTATCCTTAGCCAGCCGTGAGCCTGGCTTCTGGCTGAGCGGCACTCCCCCATGGGAGTGCACTGCTCACCAGGGGGCAGCTCCTGCATTGAGTGTCTGCCCTCTAATGGTCAGTGTGTGTCATAGCGACTGGTCACTCTGCTGTTCGGTTGATTTGCATATTAGACCTCTATTATATAGGATTATTTACTCTTATTAAAAATTATGGCTGAGTTTTGGCTTAGTTGGCTTATATTTTTAACATTATACCTGGCATACTACAAAACAGAACAAATACTGGCACTGCTTTCTAGTCATCATGTATAAATCCGCTCAATGTTAGATTATGCCTAGGAGGAAATCATATGCAATCAATACAGTACAACTTTAAAGCTGGCCACAGCTTTTCTAGGTTTTGCCTGATGCTCTGTCTGCCTAAAATACTAACATGGGACCATAGTCTTCATCACTACCCATGGAAGCAAGAACTCTAGAAGCAGTGGGCATGAATACCAGTCACATTTTCTTAGTAAGTTTCTCTTTGCTATATAGTTGATTTCTTATTGTCTTCATTTTGTTTAAAAAGAAAAAGTTTGCCAGAGGGAATTATCTGACTATTACATCAAATTACATTAGTATCTATGGCAATTCAAACAAATAAAACAATGTACACCACTCCCCTAAAATATAAGCTACTTAAGAAAAGGGTAAAAGTAGCTTAGGCCTAAAAGAAAGTGAAACAATTAATTGATTTATGTGTGTAACCACTTTTTGATATATATAATGCTGTATGGCATATGGTTAAGAACAAAGACTATGAAGTCAGACTGACTGAGTTCAAATCCCAGCCTTGCTACTTACTTGTTAGGCAACTTTGGGGAAGCTATTAAACCACTCTGTACCCAACTAATTGGATTGTTGTGTTGATTAAAATGAATCACTAAATATAAAGTATATTGAATAATATCTGGCATACAGTAAGTATATTAAATGTTATTTTCTATTATTTTTATTACAGAATTATTATTATTTTCATCATTATCATATGCTTACTATTTTCCAGGAACTGTGGTAGGTGCCAGAGATACAGAGATGAACACCAAACAGTTCCTGCTCTGCACAAGCTGATATTTTAGGGGAGAGATAGAAATGCAATCAATTATTGTTATAGAGTGTAATATACACAAAGTTGTACGAGTTACATGTGTGAAAGGAAAAGTAATTCACTCTACTAGGGTTAGAGAAAACTCAAGAGATGAAGACACTTGTGAAGGGTTTTGGGATGTGAGTAGGAGTTTGTCAGAAACAAAAAATGTGGGAATAGGTGGGGATGAGAATCTGAGTAAAGAGAAAAAATAGGAATGGTACGATGCTACATTAGGAAGCTGGAAGCCATTCAGTAGTTACAGGGTAAGGTATATTGTGGTGCAAAAGTAGATGACATCAGATAATTTGGCAAGAGTAATAGGTGAAGGATGGGGAAAAGTTATATAAAGTAAGTTTTCACTGCAATTGCACCAGTTAGGGATTCTTACGTAGTCATTTACTTCATACTCATGTTGTTATGTAATAATCACCACCATCTCCAGAACTCTCTTCATCTTGCAAAACTGAAACTCTGTACCCATTGAGTAATAACTCCCCTACTCTTTCCCTTCAGGCTTTGGCAACTACTGTTCTACCTTCTGTCTTTCAATTTGACTGTTCTAAGAGGAATCATATAGTATTTGTCATTTTGTGACTGGCTTATTTCATTTATTATAACGAAGGTTCATCCATGTTATAGCATGTATCAGAATTTCCTTCCTTTTTAAGGCTGAATAATACTCCATTGCGTGCACAATGGAGTATTTTTTGTTTAACTATTCATCTGTGGATGGGCATTTGGGTTGTTTCCACCTTTGGGCTACTGTGAGCAATGGGTATACAAATACAGGGTGGGGCAAAAATAGGTTTATAGTTGTTCATATGGCAAATAATATAATAATCCAATCTAATAAAAAAGCAATATGCAAAATGACCTCACGCCATTACACCTAAGTCACATCCACCAGCCAATCAGAGTGGTTGTATGCAAATTAACTCAGCCAAGATGGCGGCCAGCAGCCATGGAGTTAGAGCAAACAGGAGGCTTCTACTGCACTAGTGTTGGAGGAAACTGCCTGCCTAGGCTGGCTGGGCCTCTGCTCAAGGCAACAAAGTTTCAATTATAGAAGCCACGGAGCTAGAACAAACAGGAGGCTTCATTGCCTGCATAGGCCTCCGCTCAAGGCAACAAAGTTTCAATTATAGAAGATAAATAAACCCCCAAAACCTAATTCCAGCCAGCCTCGCTGGGACGTTGGGTCAATGGGAGCTGTGGGCAACTCGAAAACGGCCCTCAGCCCCTCACCCAGGCTGACTACACCCTCATGGGGTGAGGGTTCCCACTGGGGGGCTTGGCCAGCCTGCAAACAGCCATCAGATCCTCACCCAGACTGCCCAGGCACCCCAGTAGGGACCCGAACCCTGAAGGGACTGTGGGCAGCCTGAAAACGATCCTCAGCCCCTCACCCAGGCTAGCCATACCCCCATGGGGTAAGGGTCCCCACTTAGGGGCTTGGCCAGCCTGTAAACAGCCATCAGCCCCTCACCCAGGCTGGTCAGGCATGCCAGCAGGTGGATATCCCCCAAGGGGTCCCAGAATGCGAGAGGGTACAGGCTGGGCTGAGGGACCCTCCCCTTCCCCCCACCTCCCTGAGTGCACAAATTTTTGTGTACCGGGCCCCTAGTCAATAAATAATAATACAAGAAAAAACTCTTGTTTTACGTACTCACAATTGTAAACCTACTTTTGTCCCACCTTGTATATGAGTTCTTGCTTTCACTTTTGGGTATATGCTCAGAAATTGAACTGCCAGATTATATGGTAATTTTAGGGTTATTTTTTTTGATGCATTGCCAGACCATTTTCCATAGTGGCTATATCATTTATACACAGTACATAAGTGTTCCAATTTCTTCATATCCTTGCCAAAACTTGTATTGTTTGTCTTCATTCATTTTTTAAAATTGAGATATAATTGATATATAACATTATATTAGTTTTAGGTATATAATACATTTTGTTATTTGTACATATAGTGTGAAATCATCACACATTAATTCTAGTTGACATCCACCCCCATATATAACTTCAAAAATTTTTTTCTTGTTATGAGAACTTTAACGATCTACTCCCGCCTGGATGGTGTGTCTCAGCTGGTTGAGCTCTTTTACATATGTTTTTATTTCAGTGGCACTGGAAACTAACAGGACTGACTCTTGGTTATATATTGTTATTTTTGAAAACTTGGATTTTTAAAAATAATCACTTAGAAGTAGCAAACGAATACCATTTATTTGGTAATTATCAGGCATTTACTTGAATTTCATGGACTTTCTAAAATTCGGTGATAGACATTTTTCTAGGAAAATGGCCAGGCTCTCTTCTCTTTTAACATGTTAAACTGCTTTAGTTTAAAATTATGTACTTTTAGCTACTGAAATTTTATACGTAATCAAATAACAATGTGTTTTCTGATCAGTATTTATTTCAGCTTTGCTTTTTGTTCAGTACAGACTATCTTGACTATTTTTTCTAAGTTATATGAATCTGTCTTACTATCTGAGGCTAATAAAAAAAGTGTAGTTTATACTTCAAAAGAAAACAGAACAATCTTTCACTGCAAGTTCTTGGCTGAGGCTTAATATGTACCTAAGATTCTAAATAAAAGTACACTCTTCACTTGGGTGGCACATTTTCTTCTCCTTCATCAGCCAAGAGCTTTCTTCCAGAGTGAGGCTCCTTAACTTTTAGGTAAACATGATCCCCCAAGGGCCAGAATTCCTCTATAACAAGGCAGTTGATTCTACTTCTCATATCTGGCTAAGTGTCACTGGAGCTGGTCTAGTAGTGGTGGTGACAGATTATAGTGAGTCACCCCCACTCCAGCCAGTGTCCCTTGTGACCAATGGCCTGGACTTATGAGGTAATGGGTCAGAATTCCAGCTCCAAGCTGTGGTTGAGGAGCAGCTTTTGTGTAAGATGATGTTTTAACTGTTACTGGAATTTTACCCTAAAACTTGGCACCACCTTGCAACCAAATGTTTCTTAACATTTAAAGACAATGACATACCCTCAAACTTGCTAAGTGAGATATACCAAGGAAGGATTGAGGATACTGGGAGTTCTCCCCTTGGTAGTCATCCATGAACTCCTTAGGGTAGTGACACCTAAATAGAGTTTTGGAGAATATGAACTTATCCAGGGGGAAGGAATATGAACTTATCCAGGAGGGAATATGAACTTAAGATGGGGGAAGGAAGTTCCATGGAGAAGAAAGAAAACGTTCAAAGACACCAAAAGGGAATAGGAAAGTGATACAATCAGAGAAGAGCCAGTAGCGTGCTACAGCTACACGAGAGAGGTGGTATGGAACAGTGGCAAGAAATGAATCTCGAGTGAGAATCTGGGTCTTGATGTCAAAAGCATTTGTATGGATGAGAAACAAGATGGCGGCATAGGGTAGACACCGTATATGCAGCTGTGAACAACTATTTCAGAAAAACCTCGAAAAGAACACACGGACACCACTCGCACCCACAGGACGGCTGGCTGAGTGAAAATCCTACAACTAGAGAAGAGTCTGAGACTCAGAGGAGTGGCGGAAGCAAAATACAGAGGTACGGAGGCGCGCACACGAGCTCAGGGAAGGGCTGGTACCGGAGGTCGCGGTTCTTTTCCAAAACGGAGAGATCCACAAGCTCCCAGCGGCTCTGAACTCCAGTTCCAGGTGAGTTTCTGAGGTCCCACAGACACCCAGAGAAGGGGGACTGACTGGCACCTGGAGGAAATCCAGAGCGGGTTTCTCTCAGCGTTGCTTGCAGCAATTACGCGGGACTCAGAGACCTGGTGTCTTTCAGCGCAGGGCTGAGAAGCGCCATAGCTATTTGCTCCGCCCCCCCCGGCGAACTCCCCGAGGCCCCGCCCCTCCCAAGTGCGTCAGAGGCTTCTGCAGCAACACCTCCTTAAAGATACAGGAGCCAGCCGCACCCAGTGGCCAGAGAGGGACTAACCTAAACAAAACAGATCCACAAGGAACACACTCGGGGCAGATGCAGTGAGCATAAAAGCTCCACTGAAACAACTCTTGCCCCATAAG
>PVJC01022341.1:0-27437 GCA_004026665.1 Murina feae | reverse complement strand
AATGAACCACAACAATTTTAAAAGCCTGTTTAATGTTCAGCATACAAACAAATTACTCATGTAATAATGGCTGAAACAAATTTCACCTCATTCGCAAGAAATCAATGTGTCATTACATTATTGCCAAAATGGCACTGACCCATGTTTTATTTTCACTCTTCAGTTATGATGTTTTCATTAAAAATATATCTTAAATTTTCAAATTTGGCATTTCCTAAAAAATGAAGAATAGAGAAATTGATATTTTAGCAAAATGAATCCTCGTATAAGTAAAATCCATAACTGTTATGTAGTAAGAGAAAAAAATATATACTTGTAGCTGTTTAACATAATCAGTGACCTGCTTTACCAATTTCAGAATAATTTTTTGAGAAAAATGATACGTTTGTAAATATCATCTCAGAAAAACAAGCGTATAAAATTGTAATTATTTTAGCTTTCATGAGACTTCAAAAGTAAGGAAATTCTCACTATTCACCATCTCAATGTAGTACGTTCAATTCCACCATTAATAATTTAGAAAGACAATAGAGACCTATACATTAGTAGAACTACATGTGCTAAGGCCTATTTTACAAAATCAAACAAGGATCTAAGTAGCCAGATGAGTATTAAAAACACTACCTTTCAAAATATGTCAGTTTTTTAATAATGACGTTCTTTTTAAAATATATATATATTCTATTGATTTTTTTACAGAGAGGAAGGGAGAGGGATAGTGAGAAACATCAATGAGAGAGAAACATTGATCAGCTGCCTCCTGCACACCTCCTACTGGGGATGTGCCTGCAACCAAGGTATATGCCCTTGACCAGAATCGAACCTGAGACCTTTCAGTCCGCAGGCCGATGCTCTATCCACTGAGCCAAACCAGTTAGGGCAATAATGATGTTCTTGACCAACTCATCTTGCTAATTTTTCTTGAATTGTACAAGAAATACCATTACTTGATTATGGTACATATACATAAATCCTTATATATGTTAGCCAAAAAAAAAAATGTTACTCAGCTTAATCACCTACCTCTATTCAAAGTCACCAAATGATTTAATTACTGCCAAATATAAAATCTCCCTTCACAGAAACATATTATCAAGCATATTTAAAAACATATTTACTGCCCCCAGAGGACAATTTATAAATTTTACTAGGGGCCCAGTGCACAAATATTTGTGTACTTGGGCGGGTCCCTCAGCCTGGTCTGCACCCTCTCCAATTGGGGAACCCTTGGGCCTGCTGGCTCCTAACTACTCATACCTGTCTGCTGGCCTGATCCCCCTAACTGCTCTCTGCCTGCCTGATAACCTGTAACTGCCTCTGCCTCAGCCCTGCCACCATGGCTTTGTCCGGAAGGACATCTGGAAGGTCGTCTGGAAGATGTTCAGTCTAATTAGCATATTACCTTTTTATTAGATAGATATGTTGGGGGGGCTGGTGTATTGCCCTTTCAGCTTCCTACTTGAAAAGAATAGCTCTTTTTTAGACCATAAATGTGGATATGTTTCTTGATTGATAACAGCTTACACATGCCACCAATGCATGGTCACACATACACACACATACACATACACACATATACACAGGCATGAGAAATACTTGCCTTCTATAATGTCTTACAAAGACACAAAGAGCAACAACCAAGAAGAAGATAGATATATTCGACTATCTTCAAGTTAATAACTTCTGTTCACCAGAAGACATCACAATGGAGGCAAAATGTAAACTATAAACGGAAGGAGATATTTGAAATACAAGTAATTCACAAGGATTAAGCTCCAAAATGTGTAAAGTCAACCAACCAACAGAAAAATAGGTGGAGAATACTATGACAGAAAAAACACAAACAGCACATAAACGTACAAAAATATGTTCAATATCATCAATAATAAGAAGGAAAATAACTGGAAACAATCCAAATATAATCAGAAGTAGAAGGATAAATAGGTTGGGATGTATACAGAACAGAACATTGAAGAGCAAAAATTTAGCAGAAAAATGTATGCAGTCTTATTCATTTTCTACAATATAAAGCTCAGTAACATTTAAAAGTAAACATGCACATGCCATGGAGGGGGCTGGCTGTGAAGAAGAAACCTCTGGAAGTCTGGGTTCTCATAAGCTAACTTGAAGGTTATCCATTCGTGGACGCTCAGACAGAGTTGGAGTTTGGGGAAGGGATGGGAGGTGGGTTAGGAGTCATCCACATGAAATCCTCCACCTGCACAGTTTCCCCGTGCAGATGCAATGTAGTCACAGCTAGAACGCCTGCTGGATGGGGCTCTTGCCATCACGTCAGGGTGCTCATTTCACTTTTGCAACATACTAATCAGCAGGATGTTACCTCTAAAGTCTTCTTCCCTATAACTTGTATTTCTTCTTTGATCATTTAGATTCATGAAGAATAGTTCCCTTTTCGTGTGACAATCCCTCAGCATTTACTAATAGAAACAGCCTTTCCTCCTTGCTGGTGTTGTTCAGTGGTTGAACACTGACCTATGAACCAGGAGATCAGGGTGCCATTCCCAGTCAGGGCACCTGCTGGGATCACAGGCTCAGTCCCCACTGTGGGTGCACAGAAGGCGGCCAATCAATGATTTTCTATCATCATTGATGTTTTCGTCTCTCTCTCCCTTTCCCTTCCTCTCTGAGATCAATAAAAATATATTATAAACAAGTACATAAATACACACATATATATAGCCTTTCCTCCTAAAACACCCATCTACACATGAAATAATGTCAAAATTTTTAAAAATATGTGTTATGCTCCCTATCCTGGTTCAAATATATTAAAGTTCCTTTAAGGGTGGCACCCCAAAATATAACATGATACCCCACAAGCCCTCTAAATATCTGTTTCCTGTCTTTGCCATGAACTCTATAATTGAAATATATCTTAACATTCACATTTAATACTTTCAGAGACTCATTATTTTGACAAATGTTCATAAATAGATGTTTATCTTGTTTTGTTTCTCTATGAACAGTACATAAGCTTGCACTTTAACATTAACAGTCTAAACCTGGTCCTGCAAAGGAACCGCAAAAATAACCGAAGTGCTTTGGCATTTCACCCATGCTAAAGCTCTCTCTTAGATTAACATGAGAAACTCATCAGGTCAAAAGGCAACACCTAATTCGGGAGAATGAAACGACCTGTTTCTCATGTTAAATTTACTAAGAGAGCTAATTTATATGAAAATGAATTCCATCCTCTCATACTCTCAGGTAGCGTTTTGAATGCCAACTGACATGGTGAGGCTCATCATTAATGTTCAATTTCATATAAAAATCCCTCTTTGAATCCATCTTCAGTACAGCATTTAATTAGATAAAGAGTGAAATGTTTCAGGGGGTGGGAGTAATACAAGTTACAGTATGAATTGTATAAGTTTTCATTGATGGTGCCTAGCACGATTCACGTCCAGGTTGAAGAATAAATAGTGACAGACATCAGCCTAAATGGGCAACCAACTCACTGGAAGAAGAAGCAGATGACCAGTCTTTAGAAGGCATAAGTAAAACCTAGGAGCAGTAACAACAGAATAGTGCCTGGCTGGTGTTCTCAGTGGTTGAGCATCGACCAGGAGGTCCAGGTTCGATTCCTGGTCAGGGCAAAAGCCAGGTTGCAGGCTCAATCCCCAGTAAGGGGTGTTCAGGAGGCAGCCGATCTATGATTCTTTCTCATCATTGATGTTTTTATCTCTCCCTCTCCCTTTCTCTCTATGAAACCAATAAAAACATTTTCGGGGGGGGGGGATCAGAAACATGAGGCTAGTCCCTTGAGAGTTGATGTAAATAATCACAGATCACTTTGTGTACATAAGTCCTATCAAAATAATCATTGTGTGATGAGCCAAAATAATTGTTCCTTCTTAAATTGTTTTTTTAAACCTGCAAGAAAAATGAAATCAATGCTATTGACTGCAGACAGAAAAAATAAGGCGTTCAGGTACACAGCAGAATTCAGTCCTAAACAATGACACAGAGGTGGACCGAGATTAAGCCAAATCACAGCCATTTCTCAATAAGAAAAAAGGAGCTAATAAGAGGAGAGGAATGGATGTGAGACAATCTGCAGAAAGGTCAGTGAGCAATTCAACGTTTAAAGATGCACAACAGCCAAGAAGATATTTATAGGAAACATCTAGATGATTTTCTTTCTGAACTATTGGCCATTCAAGTTCTATTGTTTTCTTGCAGATAATAAAACCACTGTTGTTTTTTTTAACTTATGGATTGAGGTTGTGCATTTTATATGAGCTTCCAAAACTGGGCTCTCCATAGCAAATATGTACCAACAGCACTTCTAATCTGTGTATTTTGAAAGTTAACATTAGGCACTAGAACTCTGGAGCAGGATGGCCAAGGTTTTCACCACAACATACTATATATGCAATCTTGGCCAATTTATTTAACTTAGCAGTTTTTCATCTATTAACAAGTAGATAATGTAATACTTACCTCTTAAGGCTGTTATGAGGATTAACATTTTAATTCCCTTAAAGTGATTAAATAGCACCTGGCATATATACATACTAAATAAAAGCTACTATTAACAAGCATCTCATGAAAAAAAATTGATTATTTTAGTTAAAAGTTTAACTTAAAACACCCAATGGTCAAAGAACAGTAAAAGACACTTGCCATTTTCAGAAAATAAAATGTAATCTAGCTGCATCCACAATAAAGATCACAGAAAACACATAAAACAGTATCTCTAAACAAATCCACCACATGAATGGATATGAATAGCCATTTTTAGTAGGAAAACATTAAATTTCCCAAAGAAGATATTTTATTCCCATCAACTCTGAATCACTAAATCAAAATTTGTTTTAGATGACAGTAGACTGAAGTCTCTGATTTTAAAAAGGGAGGGAAAGAATGTAAGGATATTAACAAATATTACGTAAGAATTGAGGCTATTTATATCCATTCATTTAAGAAAATAAGTTATATTCAAGTATTTTCAAAGACTCACTCACATATTTGAAAACATAATTAAAATGTAAACAGAGCCTTAGCTACTTAATCTACATATACTGCTGCTTAAAGACACTAATACCAAATAATTCTGATTAAAACTTGAAACTGGAACTTCTACTGGACAGCAATTAAGTATCTGAAAGTCCCATGGCCCATTTTACTTGAAAATACATGTTAATATATTTACACTACCTCCAGATGAAGTTCCCCAGCCATCCTAATTAGTGAAGTTTTACCATATGAATATTCTCTGTTATTAAAATTATAAGAAACTGTGGCATTTAGGTATGCAATGATACTTGGGATACTGCCCAGGCTACAATAAAAATCAGTTAAGGCACATGTTAAACAAGCATTTTATGAAGAACACTTCATTTAAATGGAGAAATGCAGGAAAAATTGGACTGATTTTCCATGTGAACTCCTTGGGTGTTTTTTGGAATGTCTTGATAATAAGTGAGTTGTGTGAAAGCTCCTCTATATCTTATTCATTCATTGTTGCTATGGCATAACCTTTATAAATATTAATGCTCACACATGAAAAAGAATCCACCTATAATAAGAACACTGTTATCTAAAATTTGAGAAGACTGAATGTGTTGATAAAAAAACTAATTAAACAAAGAAACATTTCCTCAATTAAAACTTACAAAAAAATAAATGACAGGATTTGTTTTTCTTTTAATTATTCAGATATAAGGATATTAGCACAAGATCAGCCAAAGTTACGTTGAACTGGTTAGAATTACAGCTTGGGATCAGAGGGGCATCAGTTTATAAAATTACTAGAGGCCCAGAGCACAAAATTTGTGCATGGACTGGCCGGTGATCAGGGCTAATCTGTGGAGCGACCAGTGGGGTGATGGGGAGAGACCTGCTCCACTGGCCTTGGCTGGCCTGGTGCCTCCCGCTCACCAGCCCGCCCCCTGCCACCACCACCAGTCAGGCCTATGGACTGAGAGCAGCTCCTGCACTGAGCATCTGCCCCCTGGTGATGAGTGCACATCATAGTGAGTAATAATTCCACAGTTTGGTCAATTTGCATATTAGGGTTTTATACAGATAGATGATCACTGTAAGGACTTTAACTGAAAGGAAATGAGCACTTATTATTTCAGGGTTTTTTTCTCCTCACAAAAGGAAAACATGTCATTATAAATTCCAAGTTAGAAATAAACATTATTAAAATCTACCTAAGCATAAAACATATTTACATAGTGCATGCCTCAGTTTGCTTAGGAGCAGTTTTTATCTTAGTGTGCCCAAGATTTAGGAAAACAAGCTATCACTCTTAATAATTAGGCAGCTAAAATGCCATCCAACCTTTATACTCTGCCTCTACCACACAGACAAAAAACACTGGAAATATTCCATCCTCCTTTTATGGAAGCATCATAGCAGAAAAGATAGTCACACACTGAAAGTTAAGCGCAGAGTTGATGATACTTTGATTATCTGACCAAACATACTTCTAATAGCCTTGAGCTCCCATGGAATCTTTCTGAGCTTGCTCAGTGATCTGACAGTGTATGGTCTTAGTGCAATAAATCACATTTCTCTCTTTCAATTATCATACTTCCCTGTCTGAAGAAATATGAAATTCTCATATTAATATCCTAAACACAAGTACTTCATACAGTTAGCATCTAAGTAGCATTTCACCTCTTTTCAAACTGTTTCTCAACAAAACAAAACAAAACAAAACAAAACGGAGAGAAAATGAAATTGGTTCATGTCATCTGTGTGTAGGCTGATATGATGAAAAGGGAGTATTTGATTTTCAAAGGAGCAGAGTTACAAATCATACCTTCCATGACATACACCAGTGACCCCACGTCTCCTTCTTTGATGATGCAACTGTCTTTGCCATACTCCACCGGGTACATACAATCCACAATCTCCTGGATCTGCGACAGCTCCAAGTTCTTCATAAAGTCATTGTCAAGGATGGCTTCCTTTATCAGATCCTTGGACCTAGGGCAAGAAAGGGAAGATTTACTGACATATCTGACAAGTGCTTTCAGTTTCTCAGGGTTAGCAGACCTGGAAAGTACAGTGTTGAGCACACTACACACATATGTTCTTGTTAGGAATCCAATCATTTTCTGAAAGACCTGAGAACACAGTAATTTCATGGCTGCAGGAAAGGCACTAAGAAGTTTTCCTTTAAGTAAAGTATTATTGAATGGGCATGTTACAAACAAGAAAACCATATATTCCATTTTGTTTTAGAATGTTTTTTAATAGCCACAGAGATTATAGAAAAATCAATGGACACACATTTCCAACTGAAGTTTGCAACTTATTTTAAGAATGTGAACAAAATACCACATTTTATAGAACATTATTATTGCTGTATTTATCCTATCTAATAAAAGAGTAATGTGGAAATTAGGCATCACTCCATCACAAGATGGCCACCCCCATAGCCACAAGATGGTGGTGCCCATAGCCACAAGATGGCGACGCCCAGTCCGGCTCAGCCCCACCACTGAACTGGTCAGGCCTGTTAGCCAGGCAGGTGGTGGGAAAGGTGGGGGGCTGGAAGGGAAGAACAGGTGATCAGAGTGGGCTGGGGGTCCCATACCCAGGCCAGAAGCCTTCGCCAGAAGCCTCAGGCATGGGCAAGGGTGGAGCTGGTGATTGGAGGGGGCAGGGGCAGAGCCAGTGATCAGAGGGGTATGAGGGTGCCCTACCCAGGCATAAGGCCTGGGCCAGAGGCCTCAGGCCTGGGCAGGGGCAGGGCTGGAGATCACAGGGGCCTATACTCTGTAGAGCCAGCGATTGGAGGGGCAGGGGTGGAGCCTGCGATTGCAGGAGTCTGGGTACTGGGGGAGCTGGCAAAGCAGGAGTCTGGGGGTCCTCTGGCCAGGCCTGCATCCTCAGCCAGAGGTTACAGGCCTGGACAGGGATGGAGCTGGGATTGGAAGGGCAGGGGCAGAGCCGGTAATCAGAGTGATCTACAGAGGAAACACCTTTTCTTACTGTTCATTGGCTAAGCTTCCTGTATGCCACTGGTAATATTCTTAGCAACTTGGGTAATAAGAATCCCTAAAGGTGATCTAGGGTTTTTCCACCTCACTCCTGGAGAAAAAAAAATGAAGGTCGACTGCTAGAGGGCTAAGAAATGTCATATGCTGCCCTAGCCAGTTTGGCTCAACCCATAGTGCCTCAGCCTGCTGACTGCAGGGTCTGGGTTCAATTCTGACCAAGGGCATGTACCTAAGCTGCAGGCTCCTCCCTGGCCAGGGCCCAGGTCAAGGCATATGCAGGAGGCAACCAATCAAAGTGTTCCTCTCACTTTGATGTTTCTCTCTGTTTTTCCCTTCTCTTCCACATTCTCTAAAAATCCATGGAAACATACCCTCATGTGAGAATAAAGAAAAAAAAAAAGAAATGTCATATCCTATGAAAGACACATCTTAAAAATGCCTAAAGAAAATTGTCATTTTTTTATGGTGAAGGGACTGGAGTCCGTGATGATGAAAACACCTTGGTGGCTGTGGTGACCTGGCAGTGGCTGCAGTAGTGGGGTGAGGGGGCTGGTGGCTTCCCCTGATTAGCCTGGTCACCTCCCACAAAGGAAGGTCAGACTTCGGCTTAGGCCCACTCCCCAAAGGACAGAGAGCAGGCCTAAGCCATCAGGACATCCCCTGAGGTCTCCCAATATGTGAGAGGTGGCAGGCTAGGCTGAGGACCCCCCCATCCCCGTGCATGAATTTTGTGCACCTAGTGTATTATAAAAGAACATCAGGATGTATTGTGTCTCTTCCATTAGATTTTATGATCCTTGAAGTGAGAATTTTTAATTTTTTTCTCTACTCTATGCCCAGTGTCTATCTGCCAAATACTGGGTATAGTATGGGCATTCAATAAAAAATGGTAAAAACTGGATTCTTAATGAGCTTTTTGAAACCACTGGTAAAAATATGAATTATTTATTCATATCTCATCCTTCTGTAAAGAATATTTATTTCTCCAAGCAACTAAATTGAGGTAACCAGAAAGATAAAACTCTACTGAACAAGACGTTTCAAATACATGATTTAGACATAGGATTAAATGGGTAGCCAGTGGGGAAAATATTTTAAAATTCTGTAATTGGGATTCAGTGTTTGACAGAGAAGTTTTGCAGCACTTAAAAGATGGTGATAATTTGGTTCACTGGGATAAGAAGCTCCAAATGACTTCCCAAGGATATATAAAAAAAAAAATCAAAGTGAATAGAATTTAAAAATATTTTGTCAGGAGATATAATCAGAATACTGTCAGAAAAGTCAGAAACTAGCTAAGAAGAAAGCAAAGACCTCAGCAAAATAGAGGAAAAGCAACACATGTGAAGTTTTATACTAAATATCTCAATTTGAAAAGCATTTGACTACAGCTGTCTTTGTCACATTTCCTTAGCAAGGGTCTTTCATGGAAATGACCTGTAGTAGTGAATACCGACTAAAGCATCAGACGTGCCCGTTTCTGGGTGGCTTTTCATGTAGACCTCAGTCTGACTGGACTGGCCTTCATACCTCACGTTTTATAGTGATTTGGCTTTAAGAAATGAAGGGGTCATCAGGCCATAGTGGCTCAGTTGTTGAGCATCAACCTATGAACCAGGAGGTCACATTTCGATTCCAGGTCAGGGCACATGTGCAGATTGCGAGCTCAACCTCTAGAGGGTGGCAGTCAGGAGGTAGCCGATCAATGATTCTCTATCATCATTGATGTTTCTATCTCTCTTTCCTTCTCCCTTCCTCTCTGAGATAAGTAAAAATATATTTTTTAAAAATGAAGGGGTATACATAAAAATGAAAATAACTGAAAATTCATCAATATGAAAACATTCGCAGAATGGGCTGTTATAATGCAATTAAAATTATGTTTATAAAGAGTATTAATGTATAGGGAGTTCTTATAGTATTTTTGAAGTGAAAATACAAGATACAGACTTAGCTCTAGAATAAGAAGGTCTGTGTGTAATGACATGTAAAGAAAAGAGTGTTGGGAGTTATTAGATGTATCCGGAACCCAGTGTGAGCCTTGCCACCTGTTATACCTTGAGCAGGTTGTCTTACTTTTCTGATTTTCCATTTTATCGCTTGTAAAATGGCATTTTCAAAATTACCAGTCTAACAGAATTATTTGTGAAGACCAATGAAAATACAGTGTTACTTTCAGTAAATGGTGGGTGATTAAGCTGGTAGTAATATTAATAGGAAGGGTAGGAATTAAGACTTGAAACGATATCAGAAGAAAATAAGACAATGGCTTTAGGGTTCAGTTGCCTTTGGTGACAGAACTATATTTTTCTTTCTACTTTTCTCTTTTTATAAAACTTTCTAGAATGGGAATGATTTTATACTGAAAAACCTTCAGTTTTAAAGGTAGTTTATGAAAATATGCTATGAGGTAAAACAAAATGCTGTTGCTCATCTAAATAATTACTTAAATACAGATACTTAATGCAGGTTGACTGTTATTGGTGTATTCAATAATATTCTTTTTAATCGATCCTCTTCCTACGGCCTGTATATAATACTAATGGCAGAAATCTTCCCCTAATAAAGAGACAGAGATGATGGCCAATGATTAAGGACTTCAGAATAGGCTCCATTTAAAAAGTCTTCTTGTGAAACCTATACTTTAACAGGGCTATTTAGCTGTATGCTGTTTTCTTGATCTGGCTTGCCAAAACTTTATTTCTTCTGAGGTAAAGAGTCGATTCTCTTGGGTCTTCAACACAGGATGTCAAACTTGGTCCCTACCTATGATTTTCATGAGCTCTCCTTTCCTAAGTATCCTCACCATTCCTACACCGCGAGTGTCATCATAAAGACTGCTGCACCCTGTTGTTCTAGGATTATGTTTTCCAATAACCAGGACTTATTTTCAGGAAATTAATTTTTATCAAATTGATATTATTCTTTTTACTGAAAGTTCCTTTATTTTGTTTGGGTCAAAGAATGAGGCCATCAGTGGGTTCATATTTTCTAATAATATAAAGACTGGATAGTATCAACCTCAGAATCCCAACATGTTTAGCTACACACGGTATCATATCCTTTGGTAAATACGAATAGTGCTCCACTAAAAATAGGAGCCCTAGAAATGCCACAAGGATAGAAATTGTATTCCCTTCCATGAAAATAGTTAGCTCAGTCCAAGGATGATTAACACTAGTCACTTTCTCTTGTCTGGTAAACAGTATTATTAACTCATTATATGAAGACATCAAAAAGATGACACAATGAGATCTAACACAATCCCTTAAAATTTTCCGAATTTTTAAGTGCTTTTTAAAAGTGTGGGGGTGAGGAGGGAAAAGAGGGGAATTTCAGGTTGCTTTTGCTTCTCCAATTTCATTTTAAATGGAGAACATTTCTATCTCAAGTCTCCACTAAAACAAATTTGAGGCTTTCATATATGCTTTTTGTGTCACTTTAAAACAAACTGAAAAATATAAGACTCATGTCTTATCACTTATCCCTTCATGCAGGTATTACCCAGTAGCATGTTAGGCCCTGGAATGTCACAAATAATCCATCTCTTCCTTGACAAGATAGAAATCTTCTGCCTCTGTGTAGCAACTCAAAGATGTTCTTGTCAGTAAGCAATACTTAAAGCCCTGCCTCTGGGTAATTTTCCAGTAAGTCCTTTCCCACTGGAGGAGTTTAGGTCAACTCACATTAGTCTAGACTTGCTCCAACATGATCCTATAAAATAAAAGCCTAATGTGTGAACTGTCCCCTTGACCAGGAGTTCAACCAGGGGGCGGGGCCAGCAGCGACAGGCAGTAGCACGAGGCCAAGGGAAGGGAGGTATCCCGAGGTGGCAGCCAGCAGCCTCTAGAGACCCTACCCATGCATGAATTTCATGCACTCAGCCTCTAGTAGATTATAATCAACCAGAGCCTCCACCTAAATATTTTTTGAGCCTTTTTCTTTTCCTGAAGAAATCATCTAAGACACTCACTGTAATAAGATACAATGCTGCAGATGAGGTCAGCTAAACTGTGCTATCTGTATGGGAGCTGGGCAAGCTGCTGTCACAGGTCCCAGAAAGTGGCTTTCTCCTCTAACCCAGAGTATATGTTTTAACAACATTTTGCAAGAAATCAGCAGCCTGATCTGGGAAGTGTAAGACGCAAATACAAAGATCTTGATTTCTAATCTTTCTTGTCTGCTTCCGTGAACAAATCTATTCAAAACAAAACAAACAAACAAAAACTGTTCTAATATACCCCAAGTTTGTGGTTTTTAAAATCCCAACACCCATAAAAGTTACTTGGTTATTTCATGCTAGCCCTGTTGATTTGTCATCAACAAATTGTCAACCTCTAAAATATTTGCTATACATAGCAGTTTGCTGGTAAACTGGCTCTCCAGGGAAAACAAGAAAAAAACCCAGATTTGCAGGTTTGCCAATTTCCATGGTATAAATAGTCTTGCCACACCTAATTTCAAGTTACCAATGCAAAATTCCTGAAAATGTAACAAGCAGTTCTTTTATGAGCCAGTCTGAGTTGGCTCCAGCATATCCCTGGATATAAATTATTTGTTTAACAACTGAAAAATTTAGTGTGCCTTAATTTATAAATGCTGCAACCAATCTGATGATCCTATGCTTTATTAAAAATTTCATTAGGTGGTATAATATCCCCAGATAATTTAATGCCAGGATTAGCCATAGTTCTTCCAAACTCACAATTTTAAGAAAATAAATTCAAAGGTTCACTTCTCTATTTGCTTATTGCAGAGAAAGTTTTCTGAGGAATATTTGACAGAAATTGTCTTCTTACACAAACTGAGGTAAAAGTGGGCAATTCCAGGGTGAGTATAGGGAAATATGCACATATTTTTCTAACCAGGGAGCCAGCATTATTCACTAGTAATAAGCAGAGACTCTTTAGTTTTTCTCAACATTAATAAAAGGATATCTGACATTGTGGTTATCATATCGGGGGTTAGCAATATCTACATAGCACTTGTGGGATTTTTTGGGGGGGATGGTTAAATATATTTTATTGATTTTTTACAGAGAGGAAGGGAGGATAGAGTTAGAAACATCAATGAGAGAAGCATCGATCAGCTGCCTCCTGCACACACCCTGCTGGGGATGTGCCTTAAACCAAGGTACATGCCTTTGACTGGAATTGAACCTGGGACCCTTCAGTCCGCAGGCCAACGCTCTATCCACTGAGCCAAACCAGCCAGGGCCATAGCACTAGTTTTATTTCAAAGAGTGAAAAGGCTATTTCAGATGGGATGATTGGGAAGTCTTCTTTGAGCTGAGGACTGCTTAACAGAAGAATCCAACCGTACAAAGATCGTGGAGAAGAGCATTGTAGGTAAAAGACAAAGACAAAAGATCCAGAGGTTGGAACACACTTGATCTGCTCAAGGAAATTAGACCCGTATGGCTGAAGCATAGAGTGGGCAAGACGGGAAGAGACAGGAGAGTGAGATGAAAAGGTAGTCAGGAGCCAGGCCTCATAAGACCTTGAAGGCTGTGATAAAGACTTTTATTTATTCTAAAGCCTTAGGAATCCAGTGAAGGATGATAAGAAAACTTGTGATTTATAGATAATCTATCAGACATAAACAATAACTAATGCAAATTTATTTTTAAATGTTACTTATTTCATGGAGGGTTTCTATCATGAATTTCATCAATTAGTGGATATTAAAACATAAGTGATTATCATATTACTTAGAAATTCTTATACTTGAAACTCTTGGGAACGCCCATAAATCTTACATTTACTTGGACTCTCAGCCAACTTTGACATATTAGGAGAGAATGAGTCTGCTCTCCAATTTCAAGCTTTCGCTAGACGCTAAAATGTTACAGTCCATTCCCAGCCTTTCTTTAGATTAGTTCCCCCTGAACACATACCAGGCAATAGTAAATATGCCCTAACCATGTAAAAAGTAGTATTTGATCTCTTCATTTGACAAAGACTTCCACACATTGTAAAAAAAAAAAAAAGTCAAGACCAGCAGGTGTGGCTCAGTGGTTGAGTGCCAACACATGAACCAAGAGATCACTGGTTAGATTCTCAGTCAGGGCACATGCCCAGGGTACGATCCCCAGTAGGGGGCATGCAGGAAGCAGCCAATGGATAATGTTTCTCATCAATGCTTCTGTTATTCTAACTCTCCCTTTCTCTCTAAAAATCAAAAAGAAGATTTAAAAACTTAAAAACTAAATAAAATCAATAAAAATCAATAAAAAACATTTTAAAAATAGTCAAAGCTATTAAATTATTCTAATGGAAATTACCTAAAGTACTTTAAAGGTATAGAAAATTTTAATAAACTTTTTTTTACTAAAAAACATCACTAAATCTCTAGCTTTCAATGGTCACTTGTAGGTTCAAATGTCAGGAGAAGCAGTAAATGCAGTTTCAAAGTCACCTTGACCTACAACAGTGTCTCTGAACTTGGCAACTCTGAAGTCTAACTTCTGATTGACAATTCATAGCTCTTTTACTCAGATGAAGTTATTGCTAGACCCCTTAAGATTTTCTAATTCCAGGAGCTACTGCAGCAGGGTAACTCCATCAATCTACTGTTTAATAACCTATAAGCAAGAAAAATTCTTGGAGTAGTCTTTTTACTGCCCCAACTATTAAGATTCTGCCCAAACAGTGGGTCCTAACAGCTTTCCTGAGTGAACTCTGTAGATAGACATAAGCTGGCTGAGAGCTAAGAAATATCAGCCAGCCCACATTTTTAAAGATAAAATTTAATCCCACAAAGCTATTGGCTAATTTAGATACTTCCTCAAAACTGAAAATCAGTTTTTAACAAGTTTAAGACTATTTTTACATCAACTAACTCTGCTATTGCTATCCCATTCTTATAGCAACAAGGAGTTATGAACCCCACTTGATTATGATGAATTATTTTTAAACATTTTTATTGTTTTAGAGAGAAAGAAAGGGAGAGTGAAAGAGAAAGAAACACCAATTGTGTGTGTTCTGCATGCTTCCTACTGGAGGCAGAGTCCATAACTTAGACATGTACCCTAACAAGGAATCAAATCAGTGACTTATTAGTGCACAAGAGGACACTCAACCAACTGAGCCACACTGGCCAGGCATGACGTATTATTTCTTAATGCATTGTATTTGACTTGCTAATATGTTACTTAGGATTTTTGTATGTATATATATTCATCAGGTAGATTACTCTGCAGTTTTCTTTTATTGTATTATCCTTGTCAGGTTTTGATATCAAAGCAATGGTGGCCTTATAAAATGTGTTAGCAAGTATTGCCTCTTCAATTTTTTGGAAGAGTTTGAAATGAACAGATATCAAAAAATGTAGGTGCCACATGACCCAGCAGTCCCTCTTCTGGGTATCTACCCAAAAAGTTAAAAACATTTATTCACAAAGATATATGCATCCCTTTATCCACTGTAGCATTATTCACAGTGGCCAACACATGCAAACAACTTAAATGTCTTTCAATAGATGATTGAATAAAGATGTGGTATATGGATGGACCTTCAGAATATCAAGCTGAGTGAAATAAATCAGACAGAAAAAGTTAATAACCTTATGATTTCACTCATATGTGTGATATAAAACTAAAAGCAATAAATGAACAAATAAGAAAAATAAATAAAAACTCATAGACACAGACAATAGTATGTGGTTACCAGAGGAAAGGGGGTCAAATATATGGTGATAGAAGATGATTTGACTGGGTGGTGAGCACACAATGCGATATAGAGATCATGTATTGCAGAAATGTATACTTGATTTGCATATAATATTATTAACCAACTAGAGGACTGGTACACAAAAATTTGTACACTCGGAGGGGTCCCTCAGACTGGCCTGTGCCTTCTTGCAGTCTGGGACCCTTCAGGGGATGTCCATCTGTTGGTTTAGGCCCACTCTCCAGGTGATTGGGCATGAGCTGGCAGTCAGAACTCCCTCTGGTAGCCCAGGAGCCCTTAGGGATGTCCACTTGCCAGTGGGGAGCAGGCATAAGCTGTAGTTGAACATCCTTAGAGATGCTGAGGAGGCAGGAGAGGCTCCCAACACCACTGCTAACTGGCAGCCATCAGCCTGGCTTGTGGCTGAGTAGAGCTCCCCCAGTGAGAGTGCACTGACCACCAGGGGCAGCTCCTGCATTGAGTGTCTGCCCCCGGGGTAGTGTGTGTCATAGTGACCAGTAGTTCTCAGTTGTTCTGCTGTTAGGGTCAATTTGCATATTACCCTTTATTATATAGGACAGAGGCCTGGTGCATTGGTGGGGTACTACTGGTTTGCCCAGAAGGGTGTCATGGATCAGAGTGGGGAATCCCTCAGAGAGGGTTCCTGGCCAGCCTGGCTGAGGGCTGTTTTCAGGCTGGCCTCATTCCCTTCAGGGAGAGGGGTCCTGCTGGGGTGCCTGGCCAGCCTGGGTGAGTGGTTGATGGCTGTTTGCAGGCTGGCCACAGTCCCTTCAGGGTGGGGGTTCCTACTGGGGTGCCTGGCCAGCCTGAGTGAAGGGATGATGGCTGTTTGCAGGCTGGCCACAGTCTCTTCAGGGTGGGTGTCCACCTGTGGGGTGCCTGGCCAGCCTGAGTGAATGGCTGATGACTGTTTGCAGGCTGGCCACAGCCCCTTCAGGATGGGGGGTCCTGCTTGGGTGCCTGGCCAGTCTGAGCGAGGTGCTGATGGCTGTGTGCAGGCTGGCCACAGCCTCCAGCAACCCAAGCTCCCAGCGAGGCTGGCTAGAAGCAGGTATCTGGGGTTATTTATCTTCTAGAACTGAAACTTTGTTGCTTTAAGCAGAGGCCACAGCCAGCCTAGGCAGGCAGCTTCCTCCATCGCGGGAGCAATGAAGCCTCCTGTTTGCTCTAGCTCTGTGGCTGCCAGCCGCCACCTTGGTTGAGTTAATTTGCATATAGTCACCCTGATTGGCTGGTGGGCATGGCTTGGGAAGTAGCAGAGTGACACAATTAGCATATTACTCTTTTATTAGATTAGATGTCACCCTAATAAATTTAACAAAAAAGTAAGAATCACAAAGAATTCAAAACTATTTGCAGCATTTCCCCCTATAAGCAGTATTTGATATAAAACAGGGGAATCACTGTGCCAAAATATATGATAACAACATAGTTCTTAAGTGACCAGTGATATTAATGTTTTGTTTGTTACATGCATCGCAAGTAATTTCCAGTTGCCATTTCCCTTCTTTTTTTTCTGTAATAAGTATCTGAATTAAATTAGGTATTATAACTCTAAAACAAAATAATGATTGAGGTAAGTAAGAAGTATTATCCCATACAATATTTATTTGCTCAAATGTTCCCTAAGCCTTCTTTTTTATAACTATTACTTTTACCTTATTCTTATGGACTAGGCACCATGCTAAATTGCTCTAACTATTAAAGTCACTGGTTAGATACTAACAGATGGAGCAGGCATGTATTAATTAAAGGAAGAGAAGATTGTGGTTCTTTGTAGGTGTTACCAACATACAAAAAGTCAGTATTGAAGTATCTCCCGTTCAACTCTTCAAGTCATTTGGTGCTCCAGAAACACATCTGACAGCCACTTCACACTCCTGACCCTAACTTAAAAGAAGGCGGATCAAGCTCTTGTCGTATAAGCTCCTCTTTCTTATCTTGGAAGTGAGACCCCAGCAGGTGTGCCTCAGTTGGTTGGACACCCTCCTGTGCACCAAAACGTTCCTGGACTGATTCCCAGTCACGGTACATACCGGGGTTGCAGCTCGATTCTCAGTCCGAATGCATTCAGGAGTCAACTGATCAATATTTCGCTCTCACAAGGATGTTTCTCTCTCCCTCTCTCTGTGGCCCCTCTCTCTAAAAGTCAATAAAAATTTTTCTTAAATAAGAAGTAGAACTGTGGAGTTTCAGATAAATACCATAAAGTGTTTTCCATGAAAATAAATAAGACTGTACCCATTACATTACAGAAGAACATGTGGCATGATCAACTATGAACTAGCTCAATGATTTTTGAAGTTTAGACACTTCAACTGCAATACAGAGCAATGACTAGGAAGAAAACATTTAGCTTATTGCAATACAATGTTTTGAAGTAATATGATAGCTTTTAAAATACACAAACAATTGAGTTCTAGAATTAATTTGTTTCTAGCAAGGTCAACATGATCTCACCATCAGTATCCATTAAGTTCTTATCACTGGACAGGGCATAGATTAGGTATCAATAAAGAATCAGTTTAGAAAATATTCTATTGTTTAATGTTTTGCATATTTCATCTCTGGGACAAATTTCATTTTTTAAATCCTCACCTGAAGATATGTTTAGTGATTTTAGAGAGATAGGGAGAGGGAGGGAGGGAGGGAGGGAGGGAGGGAGAGAGAGAGAGAGAGAGAGAGAGAGAGAGACATCAATGTGAGAAACATCAGTGGGTTTCCTCCCATATGCACCAGGGATTGAACTTGAAACCTTTTCGGTGTATAGGACAATGCTCTAACCAACTGAGTCCCCTGGCCCGGGCCAAATGAACTTCCATTCTAAATTACCTTACACTTGTCTGAGTTCAGCATCTGGAAAATAATAAGTTTCTTACCAACCACCACTTCCATGGACGCTTTCATCTGGCTGGAAGTTGTGAGTTGGGCGATTCATTATCCTCTATAGTGATGTTTCCAGAAAATTAGAGCCAAATTCAGCCTTCTTATAGGGACACGCAGGTGTTAGGAGGCAGACCGGCTCAGTCTGCATTAGGCTGTCATACATTAGATACTTTGTGTCTGCATAAAGCGTGACGGCACGTATATCGAGAATTATTTTAATTTAAAAACCAAGCATGCTCCTAGTTGTAAAAGCGTTGTGGTTTCGAGGCTTCTTAGCCAGAGTGAAAAATTAACCAGCAATAATGACAACATGACTCGTCATCACAGTAGTGGTAATACACTAGTACCACTTATATTGACTACGTGGTTACTCTAAATCCCCCAGCGAAGAGCTTTACCGAATTTAAGCCGCACAGCGACTGGCTAAGTTTGCCCGGGTGGAGCTGAGGCTCAGAGCAGTTACGTCCCCTGCACAATGTTGTGTGACTAATAAGTGACAGATAGAGTCGATATTGAAAGGTAAATCTGTTTGACTCCTAAGCCACACGCTCCTAAATTATTTGACTTCTGAGCTCACAATACTGAATCGCATCGAAAATTGGAATATAGTATTCCAATTATAAAATCCAAAATCAAATGTTCTTCTCACTTATCTCTAATTCCGCAAAAGTAAGAATGCAACGCTTGGAAAATATGACCTTTTATCTGCAGAGAGCATTTCATGCTTTCAAAACACATCTGACATTTCATTCCACTATTGCCACAAACGGGTGCAGTCGGCAGAGCAGATGTCACTATTATCCCTATTTGACAGATAAGAAAACAAAGGCGCAACGGGGTCAGATGCCTGCCGGTTTGTGTGAGAGATGAAAGTAGAACTTAGGTCTACTGATGACTGGTTGAAATAAATGCTTCTCAGATCTTCCTTCACTACACACACATTCACATTCTCTCTCTCTCTTTCTCCCTCTCTCTTCATCCAGTTTAATGATCACACTCACTTGGGCAAAGACTGAACAGTATCCATTGAACCAGTATCACCAGGGAACTGTGGCCGTTTGACAATAATTCTATGGTTTAAAAAATTGTCCGGTGGTTCATTCCTAGAAATGGCCTTTCTGAATAAGTTCATTTTCCACATTATGAAAGTATGAGCATGTTTTGTGGCTTTCACATAAGATAACCTCTAATACAGAAACAACTCTTGAATTCAGGAATAAAATTGTACTTATCTGATGTGGGTTCACCTTTTTTGCTCTTCTCTGCTTTGAACAGTTACTCTTTCCCTCTCGCTCCCTTCCCACAAACCCTGCCTCAGGTGAACTTGACATACAAAAATGGAGAGAATAGACTGTACAAACATTTACTATCAATTGGGAAATATATCTGTATTAGAACTCAAAGTAAAAAGGAAGTTCTCATTATGCTTATAGGCTAAACATAAAATATTCCAAGAAAAACTCAAAATTATATTAATTTTGTATGTAATATAATTGATGACCTAGAACATAAATATATTTCAAAGCCAATATAAGAAACTAAACATTAAATGCTTTCTATGTTATTATGGTAGAAATTTAATATATAAGATTTATAAACTTAAAACATGTTAACATAACAGTATATGCATTATAATCTATTGAGTTAGCTACCTTAAATTTTTACTGAGAAAGACAGAGAGGGTAGGAAAAAAGGGAGGAAGGAAATGAGGAAGATAAATGAATGCAATGTTATAACCTGAATCCACTATCTATGTGTTTACTTGTACCATGCTATCTGTTACAGATTTGCCCTTTTCAGAAAGTGGCAAATAGTTAATATTTATTCTTTTTCCAGCACAACTATTCCAGGTTCACATTTAGCCACTGCAGGTAAATACAAGCAATAATGATTCATGGGTTTATAACATAAGCATTATTATCCACAAAGTGATTTACAACATGACCTAGAGTTGCTGCTGACATGAATATAGTATTTATGGAAGTAAGTCATACCTACAAATCTAAAAACTCAGTGCTAAAAATGTATCCTTTGCGAAATAAGGTCACACCCATCAGTGAGAGAAGGACAAAAATAACAGAGAAGCCATAAAGAAGTGGAGGCAGGCCATGAAGCCAAGGAGATGAGTATAATAAATAAATGCAGAGAACTCGGGGTTCATAGCACAAAACATACTTGAAGTGCAAACACATTTGCAGGTCCATAATCTAACACTCGATGCCTCCAGCCAGTCAAAGGGGGAACTACAGGGCTTTGTTAGGCCGGGGTTCCAAAAGCCAGAGACAGGCTATAGAAGGAAGGAGCCTTGATTCTGAGGTTGTGGGACACGGAGTCAAAGTGAGGTCAAGAGAAAAAAACAGCTTAAAGAATTCATCCAAAGGGAATTCAGGCAGAACTGAGCCCAGGACATTGACTCTTCAACCTGAGGCAGTGAGATACAGCAAAAGGGATTCAGAGGGCAGGCAGGAGGCAGTGCCTCCAAAGTTCCTGGGACAGTGGTTTCCAGGTACTCAGGGGACTCTTTCCGGGAGTGGTTGGGTAGTGACCTACCCCTAGGTGTGCAGGTGCTACTGAAGATGTAAGGACAAATGCTCTACGCGTAGCCCATTCCATGTTTCTACATCTTTTGTCACCCTCCAGAATGAATGAGGGAGAAGGAAAAGGGACAAAGAAATGAAAGGAGGGGGAGGTAACCCACGAGGACACTATCTTTTCTTGTAGGTAGAGTCTAGGTGCCAGAACAGCTGCCTAGGAAAAAGCCTTCAGAGCATTTGTAATTGTACATGTTATTTAACTTTGTCCCCCCAAGAAAAACTTCCAGACACAAATCAGTCACGTTGGTTAGGAAAATGGTTGATGCAACATTCCATGTTCATCTGAGAGCCCTCTTCAAGGTCATGCTGCTCCAGGTTAATCAGCCTTTAGGCAGCAGTCTGCTCAGCCCGAACCTTATATTGTTCATTCATCCATTCACATTCATGCTCATATATTCACTCATTCATTCATATAAAAAGTGCTTACTGAGTGCTTCATACATGGCATTGAGTGCACAGGGATAAATGAAATAGAGTCCTTGTCTTCTTAGGGTAAAATTCTAGTAACAGAGGAGAGACAACATAGATATAAACAAACAAACACACAATATTATTAAAATAGAGAAAATGTTTGGAAGGTTACAACGTGGGTCCTAAATGTAGAATAAAGAGGAAGACCTATTTGGGATCTGAAATAATAACCTATCTGGAAATGTAATAGTTAGGCTGAGATTTAAGGGTAAAATAAGCCACCCCATAGGAGATCGAAGAGAAAGGCACTCAAAGCAAAAGGAATGGAATGTTTTCAGGCTCAAGTTTGGAGAAGGAAGCCCCTGTGAGCTGGAGCCTCTGATAAGAGAAAGGCTGGCTGGAGGTGAATTTGGAGATGTTAGCTGGGGCTTGTTTACACAGAGCCTTGCAGACTGTGGGAAAGAACTCGATTCTCAGTACAATAGAAACCTGCTAACAGGGTGAAACAAGGATAGTGACATGGTCTGATTCATGTTGGGAAAAAACAAATATACCAGGATTTCAATGAATGAGCTGGGGCAATTGTAGGTGGAAGTCAAGAGGAAGGAAAGATCAGAAAAAGATGCTACTGTACTATTTTCAAGCGAAACATAATGTTGGCTTAGATTAGGAACGTCACAGCAGAGAGGGGCAGAAGTGTGGATAAGCTGAAAGTATATTTTGCAAACAGAAGCTCTAGGACTTGTAGGTAGATTAAATGGGGGGAGGAGGAAAAGGGAGCAGTCGTTTTCAGTTTAAGCAACTGCACAGACATTGGTGCTAATGAGATGCTTACACTCAGAGAGATTACAGGAGAACAAAGGAACCCAGGACTGGGTCTAGGGAGAGGAGCTCACAAAGAGACTGAGAAATAGCAGAAATGGGAAAGAAAACATCAGAGACGTGGCATGAAGGAAGCATTTCAAGGCAAAGAAATGCAGAGCTTTTCCTTTTTTACTCCTACCAGACGTATAGTTTCCAAAATAATTAGTTTTATTAAATCACTGGTCTGTCTCTTGAACATGAGTCAATCATAGTCTAGCAACAATAAGCACTGCTCTTCATTGGTCCAATTTATAAAAACATAATTTAAAAATATCTTTACTATTGCTCAGTTTAAAGTAAGCATAAGGGTATCACAGCAACTGAAACTTGCTTGGAAACAGAATTACTTATGAGAAAGCCAATAAGACTTACTGTTAGGCCTCCAAATTAAAAATATATATTTACACAGTACATATAATACGCATATAGTTATGCACTTAAAACTACGAAGTTTATTGTGGTAAGGTTACATGCAGAGGAGGTTACATGATCTATTTAAAAATTTTTGGAATATGTTAAGAGCCTGGATCCCACCTTACTTATCAAGAGCAAAATGGCAATCAACATGAATCAAATCAAAAGGAGACTGCCATCTTTGGAGTGGGGAGGATTCCTTCGTGTGCAGGAAATACACTCATTAGCAACCTGACAGGATGATCAATACAAGAAACTTGTTGAACAGATTTTATTCTGATACCAAGTTCCTGAAGATAAAAAATCATGAAACCATTAAGCAGAAAGGCAGGCAACAGAGAACATGAAAGTGACTCAGTATTAATCATACGTTGACTCACTCACTCAACATCATATACTAGTAAGCCTCATTACCCTCCCCTCCATTTCCTTCCTAAGTGGAGAACTGCATTATAAGTGACACCATTCAGAGAAATGACTGCGCCGTGAGGATCATTAAGATTTCTGTACCAGATAGAGTATTGTGAAGTTTTAAATGTCAGTGAGGCAAAGCTTTGCTCAGAGATAATAAAATGAAGGCTTCATTTCACTTTTGATTCTCGGCGTTGTTATCATGTTTATTATTTAGTCTTTCCATTCATGGATAACTTTAGCCATTTAACCCAGCTTCTTAGCTACCTTAAATTCTTTTAAAAAGACAGTAGGGAGTAAAAGCATAAGTAAAAAAGTACCTATTTTTAAGTTTAATCTTAATCTACCTTTTAGGAAATAATGACATGCGAAGCTTACCTATGTATCCACACTCAGTACATGCCCACTTGGAATTCTGCCCAAATTCGTGGAACCAGATGCTCCATTGCTAACTTATACTAAATCTGGCATATAGCCTTCTTGTCCTCTCCCTGATACACCCACACTCATTCTCCATAGCACGTTACAGAAACCAACAATACGCTACCTCTTTCTAGCGAAAATCCCCAAAGAATGTTCAACTTATTATTATGACACTCTCCCCTGCCCTACTTCCAGTAAAATCCAAAGGCATTTCTTCTTACATTTAATTGGCACCCTTGTCTTGCATCGTTCCTTTAACTAAAGCCTTAGCTCAGCCTTCAGTTATCCCTTACTTAAACTGTTATCACCTTTGCTCCCCATCTGATATCAAATGGTCCTAAGAGATGTTCTTTCAGCTGTTTATTCAGAACTCATCCCTCAGCTTGTCACAGCACACACCTGTTAATCAAACCCTTAACCCACAAACTCCAACCTAGAGTCTTGTTTGGGATTTGTGAGGATCACTTCCCAATGTAGGGGGTAAACTATAAATATCTTGTCTTCTATTTCTTTATGTTTCATTCAGGGGTACCAATAACGTTTCTACTTGGTTGTATCTTTTTCAAGTCACTGAATAGAAACTCCTCCACCAAGATGAACAGAGTATGTCTATGTTCAAATCATTTACTACTACCACTGCTCACACTGGGCATCAGAGTAAATTGTGAAGAGTTTTAAAGTGTACTCAGAACCCAACCCCAAAATTTAATGTTAGTTGGCCCCAGGGTCTGACCCAGCTGTTGGGTATCTGTACTGCCAACTACATGTCACAGCATGTAAAATCTATTTTAATTATATATTCACATGTAAATATATTTTGTTAAACATAAACCTTTATGCATAGTTTGTCCATTCTTTTTTCTCTCCTTTTTTTAAGTTCCTGGTCACTTCAAAGAAAAATGAATCCATACAATGTGACATATTCAAGTATTGTCAATCCAAAATAACATTTTGGAAAACATAGGCAATGTGGCAGAAAATATCATGCTTTATCTCAGAGTTGAGTTTGCAAAAGTATAAATAAGAAAACTTTAAAAATAAAAGAGTGGACCACACAAAGAACCACGGGAAAGTTCTCAGTTATGACTTTGTATGGGATCAGAGCAAAGAGACAGAAGTTACCAGGGTATTTACTCTCTGAAACGCACTCTTTGCTTACATAATATCAATCTACTAATTTCCCCATCTCTCCTTTCTTTATCCCTTCCATCCCCCGCCCCTCCCCCTCCCCATTACCTTCTCCCTCTCCCTCTCTTCTCCCTTCCCATCCCCGTTCTCCTCTACATCCCCATTCTCCTCTCCCTCTTTCCTCCAGATCTTGACCTTCTGTTAGTTCCTTTGAGTCACCTTACCAGCTCCTTCTTGTCAATCCATTAAACATTAATAGTTCCTGGGGCTCTATTATGCACCTTTTATTCCTCCTTTAATTTGACATACTCTTCTTAGATAATCTTGCTAAAACCACTGTCCATATGCTGACAGTTCCAAAATCTGCATCTAGAGCTCTAACTGAAAGGCTCCTTGCCTACACAGGTACCTTAAACTCATGGTCACACTGAATGCATCTTCCTTCTGAACAAATCTCCTCTAGAATACTGCACCTCAACCAGTGGCATCACCACCCACCTAGTTGCTCAAAATAGAAGTCTTGAGGTCATCTTTGACTTCATTCCTTTCCTCAAAACTCACAACCAGTTACCAAAGCCATTTATCCTTTCTACCTCTTAATTTTTTCTTGAATCTACCCACCTCTAGACAGCTTCCTGCCACTCAGAGATTAAGGCAACTTCATTGATCAACTCCACTTCGAAGTCTATTTAGAGACTTCTTAATCTCCAAATTGTCCCCCTGCATCCATACTTAATCCCTTTCAGTCCTTTCTATACATTGTAATAAATTAAAACACACACACATACACAAAAATCAGCTTGTGAAGACTGTTAAATCCAAATAAAGTCCATATCTGAGTTAATAACATTGTAGCAACATAAATTTTCTGGGTTTTACACTGTACTATGGCTATGTAACATATTGTCATTAGGAAAAACTGGCGGAAAGGTACATAAACATACGCTATACCATTTTTTCAAATTCCTAACTATTTCAAAATTAAGAATTATTTTTAAAAATACAACTCTATATTTTTTATTTCTGTTTCACCCCTTAAAATTCTTAAATAGCTTTCCTTAAATAAGACCAACATCTTGACACTGGTTTTCAAACCCACTCAAGTTCTGGTCCACCTCATGTTACATTTTCCTTTTTGGACTTGTACTACAACTGCACTAGTCTTCTGTGGACACTCTCTCGCTTCCAGAACTACAAATAAGCCATCCCCTCTTCAGGTTTCTGCTAAATTTTCGTTCATCAGGAAAGTTTGCCCCAGCAATTCTCTACTGCTCCATCCCCTCGAACTAGATGAATTCACCGGCCTCTTCCAGGTCCCATGGCATCCTTTACCTCTCTTTTCATAAAATTCATCTTGAAATTTCTTGCTCAATATCACTCCTCACCCCATTAATCTATGAACCCAATATGATCAAGGAATTAATGTCTACCAAGAAAATACTTGTTGAATAAATGAATGAGTGAATTTTCTAAACTGCTGCAAAAACCAAAATCCTTCAGTTATATCATTCCAAAGGAGTTTCTGGACTACATATACATTGGCATGTTTAGTCATTCTGCTTTTCTACAATTAGCAATACTTTTTATGAGAGTTTATGAAGCAAGATTTTAGGATGGTAGTACACCAAATATTACAGACTGGGGGCGAAGGGGGGATGGTATGTCATTCCAGATGTCAAATAAGATCAGAGTTAATTCAGAGATGTGTGGCTATGATGTTATTTAAATATCTAATAAATGAAATGAATAAAGATACATATTTCTGTTCTAGAAATAGCTCTTTAAGAAGTGTATAGATTCACATTCAATTAAGTATATAGCAAAAGAGGAAATACAAAAGATTTCAGTTCTATTATTTTCTCCACTAGTATCTTGTCATAAATGCTCAGTTTTCCATATTCCCAGGCAGTAAAGTATTTTCAAGTCTATTGTATGTCACAACAAACACTCCATTATTTCAACAATCAAAAAATTACCAAGAATAAGAAATCAAGTAGAGATCAACTCCTGGATTTAAAAATGAAGAATCTGACAAGATCATTTAATGAACGCTAAAGCCAGGATCAGAATACAGGTTGTAGAGAATGTAGGTGACAAAACTCTGGCCACGCCTCCGTACAGATTTTAGAATTTTCCGTAAGTGTATCAATTTGCTAACATTTCCATCTGACCTCTGCTCTTTTTTATTGAAGTCTTTAACTGATGGTTAAATCTAGACTCAATAAGAAGACAATTATGATTTTTTATAATGGCAGATATAAGAACTACTTGAATAATATTAAAATTCTCAATTCAGTTTTGAGATATGTTTTTCTGTCCTTTTTTTAAGTTCCAAAGACTTTAAGACTTTGAATTCTTAAGTTTTGTTTTCTTATGAGTTCACTTGAAATTGGATTCTAAATGAGGGAGAAGGGAGAGTCAAGTCATAGAAAGTTTTATGTCAAGATCCAGGGATGAATTCATTAGAAAGAGGACACCTATCATGCTGTTATTGTTGTTTTTGTTTTGTTCAAGTTAATTATCTAACAATGTGCTATCTCTTTCATCATTTTAATAGTAATTTTCTTCACAAAGGACATATAATTCATATGTAATCTACCCATTTATGCAATATTTTTTTAGTTTGTGAATTA
>PVJC01022340.1:0-27403 GCA_004026665.1 Murina feae | reverse complement strand
GTAGAAATAACTTAATTTGAACTTAGAGACAAAAAGGACATTTTATTATTCCCAGGGAGGTTGGGTGATTTTATTATTTATATTTCTCTGGGACACAAATTTCTACATATCTAAGCCTAGACATGAACATCCCCTTATTGGCAATGTATTATGTTCAAAGTGCTATAGAAGGCATTTGGTAAAATAAGAAATATATTTTTATAGGTCATTTTAGAGATATGCTTTTGGGGGGAGGGAATGGATAACTCATCTCAATGTATAGGAAGTGACAAATTATAAGTAGAATCTATATGGGCAGTGAGAATTCAGAAAAAAAGATGAAAGAATCACCACAGTCCATGAGTATCTGAAAATGATTCACCAGAGAGGATTAGTTATATTTAGAATTCAAAGGCTGGATAAAATAAATTTGAATAAAGATGTGGATGAGAGGCTACATAAGGCATGTTTGTGATCAAGGAGACTGAAATAAAAATCGTTCTGCAGAGTAATAAAATACAAAATAAGAAGAGAGGTAAGGGCCAAACTGCTGTAGGTGAAATTTTGATTCTATCTTATCCTGCAGAAAGGACTATTAAATATTTATGAACACTAGAAATATAACAAAACAAAGATGGTGGATGAAGATCCATGTGTGGTGGTGTGGATCACAGATTTTATAAAAGAGAAACCCTAAATCGAGAGAATTTAAAAATAAATAGTTCTCTGAGCCTCACTCTATATTGTCTAAGTCAATGAATTCAGAGGAAATGACAGATGAGAGGGACAAAGCAGGAGAGAATTTGTTGAGATTGATTCGCAGTAGAATTTCAAAGTAGCAAAATCCAACAGAAAGATGAAGAATATAAATTTGTGGCTTGATTAGCATTGGGGGAGGTAGATTAGTAAATCTATAGAATTCAACTAATAAACCTTAGCCTTAAAAAATATTTCAATTTCACAAGAAGAGCAAGCAAATGGAGTCAGTGAGAAGCACTGACATTTTGGAAGAAGAGGAGTAAATAACACATGGACTAGACCCTACCCATATGACATCATTTTATCTAAATGTCCCATTTCCAAATAGTCATAGTCTGAGGTAGTGAAGGTTGGGACTTCAAAATATGAGTTATGAGGGGACACAATTCAGCCTGAAATAACTATGTTGTACAGAAAATCATAATGTTTCTTTAGAAGTTTATGGGATTTAAGGCTTGAGAAAAATAAAATTAATATGTAAATAATAAGAATATAAGATGATTGGAGAAACCAAGATGGCGGCATAGGTAAACACCTGAATTGACTGCATGGCCCAACAATTTCAAAACCACAATGAAAAGAAAAGGAAAAAACGGGCACCACCCAGAACTACAGGAAAGCTGGCTGAGTGAAAAGTCTATAACTAGAAAGAGACTAAGACTCAGAGGAGCTGTGGAAGCAAAGTACAGAGGTACGGAGACGCGCCTGCGCAAGGCTCAGGGAGAGGGCTGGCAACAGAGGATGTGGTTCTTTTTTAATCCAGAGGGAGCCACAAGCTCCTGGTGGCTCTGAACTCCAGTCCCAGGTGAGTTTCTGGGGATCCAGACTCCTACCCGGAGAAGTTGGACTGACTGGCACTGGGTCAAAATCCAAAGCGGGAGCCAGCGTACCCAGTGGTCAGAGTGATACCATCCTAAATACAACTCCTCAGATTCATAAGGGACACACTCAGGAGGAAGACTCAGTGAGCACCAAAGCCCAACTGAAACAGCTCTTGCACCATAAGGGTGTCTCCAGCACAGAAGTTCTCCCACAACTATGAGACACAGCTGATTCTCATAACCAAGTGGACTGGAGGTATATTCCTCTCAGTGATCACCTAACACCGAAAGGCACTCTATCAACCCAGGGAAGCAGCCAAAATGCAAAGACAAAGAAATAGATCACAAATGACAAAAATGGAGGAAAGCAAATGATAGAATATAGAGTTCAAAACCACAGTTATAAGGTTTTCCAAAAATTTTCTAGAAACCGCTGATAAACTTAGTGAGACCATCAATAAATCTAAGCATACACTGACTAAAATAAGAATATTATGCAGAGATCCAAAAACAGACTAGAGGAATGCAAGAATCAAGTCAATTTGAAATGCGAAGAAGCAAAAAACACCCAACAGGATAAGCAAAAAGAAAAAAGAATTCCAAAATATGAAGACAGTGTCAGGAGTCTCTGGGACAACTTCAAGCGCACCAACATCAGTATTATAGGGGTGCCAGAAGAAGAGAGAGAACAAGATATTGAAAACCTATTGGAAGAAATAATGACAGAAAACTTCCCCTACCTGGTAAAAGAAGTGGACTTACAAGTTCAGGAAGTGCAGAGAACCCCAAACAAAAGGAATGCAAAGAGGACCACACCAAGACACATCATAATTAAAATGCCAAGAGCAAAAGACAAGGAGAGAATCTTAAAAGCTGCAAGAGAAAAGCAGTTAGTTACCTACAAGGGGGCACCTATACGACTGTCAGCTGATTTCTCAACAGAAACTTTGCAGGCCAGAAGGGAGTGGCAAGAAATACTCAAAGTGATGAATAGCAAGTACTTACAACCAAGATTACTTTACCCAGCAAAGCTATCATTCAGAATTGAAGGTCAGATAAAGAGCTTCACGGACAAGAAAAAGCTAAAGGAGTTCATACCACCCAACCAGTATTATATGAAATGTTGAAAGTATCCTTTGAGAAGAGGAAGAAAAAAAAAAGATAAAAATTATGAACAACAAATACACATCTATCAACAAGTGAACCTAAAAATCAAGTGAATAAAAAGTCTGATGAACAGAATAAACTGGTGAATAGAATAGAATCAGAGGCATAGAAAGTGAGTGGACTGACAATTTTTTGGGGGGAAAGGGTGTTGGGGGTGTGGTAAGAGACTGGACAATAATTATACACCCATGGAGGACAGTGGGGGGGTTAGAGCAGGGGGTGGGGTGGGAACTGGGTGGAGGGGAGCTATGGAGGGAAAAAAGAGAAACAACTGTAATTATTTGAACAATAAAAATAAAAAAGAAATAAAGTATTATAAAAAAAGAATATAAGATGATTAGAAAACTTTGAGAGGGCAGGACTAGCAAAATTTGAGACCCATTAAATTTGATTTTATATCTGGGCATGTAATGACTATAGCTTCTAGACAATACTCTATATTTTCTAGAACTAGTGTTTTCAAAATGCTTTGATTGCTTGGATAATCTACTTTATGACTATTGTCTCATTACAGTTATTAATAATTCTCCATTTTGCTCTAAAGGTATACTTAGAAGATAAATTGTAAGGCCAACATGATTGGAACATCAATGGATCTTCAACAGAAACGTAAAAAATGGTTAAGCCTAAACTCTCCATAAATCTAAAAATTGCAGATTCCATAGTCATCCATTTATACATTTAATGCATATTACCTACGGGTATACTATTAGCTGTGCACTCTGCTAAGTGCTAGATGAGGAATGATGAATAGAATATGAGTCTTTCTCCTCTCACTTATTATCATTAAACCCTCTCAATTTGAGGGTAGATTAAGCTATTTATCTTCTGCAACTTAGAGACATTGAATAACTTGACCTAGGTCACATAATGAGTATGTGGAAGATGATCTCAAGTTTTTCTCCAAAGGCCATGCAGTTCTGGCAACACTAATTTAGGCAGTCAGTTTCCCCTAGAATGAAACCCATAAGGATAGTGATCATCCCACTTTACCTTATTCTCATCTAGTTTCTTCTACAGCGCAATCTTGAAAGCAATCTCCAGATGTTTTGTAGTTTTATGTTATAAAGATCTAGAATCACTCAAATGACAGTAAAGATTTTCAATTTGTTGTCGTGTGGTTCAACTTTCTAAAAAAAGGTAAACCAATGAACTAAATTTCTTCTTTTTTTCTGTTGTTCTGGATGATAGAAATATAGATCTTGAGATACCCCCTGGCTTCTGAAGAAGGTGATTTAAATGACAGGTGATCTTTGTGTCACAAAAGAACTAAAACAGAGGAGCAAATATTAATAGATTTATTACTTTGTTAAGCATGAAATCTACCTTGATTTATTGATAACTCTCTCCATTTAGCTACTTAGAATATGCAGATAATAATTATATTGAGTGTTCATAAAAATATCTCATACAATAGTTTTTTATTGGGCAAACACTATTAAATTTTAAAAAAACTGCTATTTAATCAAGTTTATAACTAGCATTTTAATTGTACTGTAATTATCCTATATAACAAAGAGGTAATATGCAAATTGAGCATCACACCCTCACAAGATGGCTGCCTGATTGGGCCAGCAAGGGGTTTAGTGAGGGACGATCAAATGACTGAACAAGCAGGCCATGTGGGGTGACCAGGCTGGCAGGGGGGTTAGTGAGGGACGACCAAACAACTGAACAGCAGGCTGCATGGAGAGACCAGGCCGGTGGGAGGGGGCCATGAGGGGTGACCAGGACAGCGGGGCAGTTGCGGGTGACTAGTCCAGCAGGGGGCGCAGTTGGGGGTGACCAGGTTGGTGGGTGGGGCAGTTAGGAGCAACCAGGCCAGCAGAGAGGAGGCAGTTGGGGCCACCAGGATGGCAGCAAGAGGCAGTTGGGGGCAATCAAGCCAGCATGGAGAGCCAGTGAGGGATGATCAGGCTGGCGGGGTGGGGGGGCAGTTAGGGCCAACCAGGCAGGCAGGCAGGTGAGCAATTAGGAGACAGTGGTCCAGGATTGTGAGGGGGATGTCCAACTGCCGGTTTAGGCCCGATCCCAGGGATGGGGCCTAAACCGGCCGTCGGACAAACTCCAAGGGGTCCTGGATTAGAGAAGGTGCAGCCTGGGCTGAGGGCATCCCCCCTCCATGCACGAATTTCATGCACCAGGCCTCAAGTTTATCATAATACAGAAGAGTAGATTGCCATTTCCAATCCTTCAGTCTTCCCACTATAATTCTCTTTAGCACATGACTTTCTCTCATGAGTGAAATATTTTTCTCTGCCTCATTATGCTAGATTCTACCATGTAACTTGCTTTGGTTAATGAAATATGAGTACAAATCACTTCTGTAGTTCCAAATCTAGGCTTATAGCCACACTTCCCATTTATGATTATGCCTCTTGTATTTCTTGCTGTTGCAATTAGAACATTCCCTGACTGACCCACAGACCCAGGAAAGAATAGAAAAAACACATGGAAAAGAGTTCTAGCCTGTAGTTTCATGTCAACTTAAAGCAGGTATAGCTGCTTAATCAGCCAAGTTTTAGTTGATCAGCAAGCACAGGAACATGAATAAATGATTGTTTCAAGCCACTAAGTTTTGGGCAATTTGTTATATGGTATTGTGACAATGAATAGCTTAATCTACTACATACATTCAGAAAATGCTTTTAGAACTCTTTTATCAGACACTGAACTAAAAATTCTTAAAACTTTAGAAAAGAAAACAGTGATAGATTATATAAAGTACAGTCTAGGGAGTAAGTAAATGGATAATAGCAATATGATGTGCACAAGTGTTTTGATCAGAAAATGGTGCTGTGGAAGCATCTGGAGCTGGTATCCCACTTATACCTATGGGCTTTGTGTAAATTCTCCATAGAAAGTGCTGAATATATTAACAGTAGAAGGAAGGAGAACTTTCATAGAAAGGGTATGGAAGGTCTAGCTGGTGTGGCTCAGTGATTGAGCATAGACCCATGAACCAGAGGGTCAGGATTTAATTCCCAGTCAGGGCACATGCCCAAGTTTCTGGGTAATTCCCAACAAGTGTCTGGGTAATCTCTAACATGATTCTCTCTCATTGATGTTTCTCTCTCTCCTTCTCTCTTCCTCTTTCTAAAATCAATAAAAATATATATTTTAAAAAAGTGTATGCAAGAATGACATGTGCCCCAGGTAGTTAACAGTATGAGTGAATAGAGAATAGTGAATACTTGAGTGGCTAAAAACAAAGAAGAATGGGTTTGGAGAGTGCTGGAAAGTGGAGGGGGCAGCTTTTGAATGGATGAGCTTTAGACAATGCAGTATCTGGTTAACTGTAGTAAGGGGCTTGGGCTTGATTCAGAGCTTATGGTAGCGGTGGTAGGAGGAAATTCCAGCTTTCCATTACTACTTTTTTATTATTTAGTTCTTTGTCATGAGGGGGAACAGATTTGATAAAGTGCTCTTCCTGGAATACTTACTTAATGCATTCCATGTGATAAATAGTTTTACAAATTTAAATTTGTCAGTTTGATTCTGGGAGACAAATGGGGATATGGACAAAGCAAGTAGTTAGTCCTGTTTAATACAAGTTTATGAATGGGTGGTGGATCAACTTATTAGATCAACTTTCATGCCTTTCCCTGCCAACTCAGGATGGATTAAACCTCCAACTAGTCATTTCCAAGTGGTTTGTCTAGTCTAATCTTAAAATAATCAAATGAAGGAACTTTAATTCCCTGGGGAAATTATTCCCTACTTTAATTGGTTTTATTGTTAGGAAACATTTTTCTGATCATCTGACTAAATTTTCCTTGCTCCATTACTTTTAGTTTTCATTTAAAACCATTTCTTTTCCTTTTAAATAGTCATAAAATCAATGTTAAGGTCAGTTTTATTTTGTTTTTTTGTTTTGTTTTGTTTTCATTTTCCAGATCCTATTTTCTTACACATATTTGAGCTTGAATTCTTTTCTCCAGATTTATTAGCTCATATATTTTAGGTTCACTTCACTCTATTTTAATAAAAATCTGGGGTTTAGGCATTTATATTCCTTTTTTATTGTCCTCTCCCCCAGTGGTGCTTGCATCATGCCCCTGGATGAGGGTAATTAGTGAGCTGTTTGTTCCCCTTACACAGCCATGCATAAGGATGTTATGTGAACTCAAACTCTCACGCTGATCTTTGCTGAGTCCTTAGGGAGACTTTCTCACACTTAATCCACTCTGCCATTATCATGAGGCACTTTTTCCCCTTCTTCCAGTTTACAAATTACGTTAACAGCACCACAGGCAAACCAGCTGAAATTTTCAAACCATGTTGCTGAACTATTCCACAAAAGAGAACAGATTAAAATGGGTTCTCTGGATTTATAAAGCCTTAGAAGTCCTCTCTTAACACAATAACAGCATCCCGGTTTGCACCCTCAACAGAACCTTTGAGACTGGGTTTTGGCTTGGCAGGTTTTTTTTAATAGTAGAGAAATATTAACACAGATTGGACTTTCTCCATGGCTTGGGATATTGTGTTAAAGGTTGAGGCAAGAAATCTTTAGGAAGAGTTTATGCACACAGTTGGCTATTCTTGATTTGGGAGGGGCATTATTTTATGTTGAAGAACACCTGTGCTGTGCCCTCAGGACAGTACTGTTAGCCATTGTTTTTTGAATTCAAAGAACAGAAGGATGTCCAAAGTAACTTTCTTCGTGTTATCTTGTTCGAAATTGAGTGTTATGGGGAAGGGTGATGATGTGAGACAGGATGGGGGTAAGTTTGAGGATGAGCAAGTATTTAACTTTTATATATATCATTATATATACAAGATACCCTCTAGAAATGGGGGAAATCTCTAGTCCTAAATGAGGCAATTGTATTGAAAAAAAGTGTTTTCTGTCTAAAAGAGCATGCAGCCTCGAGGGAGTACTAAGGCCCCCATACTCTTTTAAAGGTTGAAGGCATCCCTTGCTGTATATTCTCAGGCAACCAATGAGGGCAGTTCAAATGTTACTCCCAATTTTCAAATTAGCAAAAATGAGAATTAGAGAGTTTGACTGACTTGTCAAAGGGCACACACTAGTAAATGCTAACACTGAATTTAAACTCAGAGTCATTGGATAGCTGAGCCAGATTTTAACTACTATGTGCGCTTGTCTTTAGATGAAGTGCTCGCCTGGCCTGTAATCAGAGCATGATGCACATCAACTATTATTACTAATCTGAATAAGTGGTATGACTCTTTGTTTCCAAACAAAATTCAAGATTTAAAAAAAAAAAATAGTAGCTGTTCCCAGAATGCTAAGTGAAACTCTTCTAGATCACTATAGAGGTGCAGATATATATATATATATATAAAATCATGCACAATTAAGTTAATTTGTTTTAAAAAATTAAAAATCTATAATAATAAAAGCATGATATGCTAATTAGACCAGACAACCGAGCAACCCTCTGGACATCCTTCCAGATGACCTTCCAGACCACGCTATGACACCCACTGGCACCAGGCCAGCCAAGGTGGGTGTGATGCTATTATTGGGGGGCCTGGCCATTGCCCCATGATCACCCTACAGAGGGAGGCCTGGGCCATCATCCAATGGTCTGGGGTGTGGCCTTCCTCTGCAGGGTGTGATCACTCTACAGAGGGAGGCCCAGGCCACCAGCCAGCAGGGCGATCAATCAATCAGGGGGCTCCATGATCACTACCAACTGACAGGCTGTGATGGGTGTGTGGGACCTCCTTCTGCAAGGGTGAATCATCATGGAGTCCTGACTGGGTGGGCAGGATCTACCTCTTTGGGGTGATCAATTGCGGGGCTCTTGGACCATGAGAGAGCACAGGCCGGGCTAAGGGACTCCCACCCCCTCGTGCACGAATTTCATGCACCAGGCCTCTAGTAAAAGCATAATACGCTAATTAGACTGGATGACCTTCCAGACAAAACTGGGGCTGCAAGGCCAAGCCGGGTTCTCAGTTGCCTGCCAGTGGCCAGAGGGAAGCCCGGATCCCAGGTGCCAGAGGGAAACTGGTGTCAGCAGCCAGGGGAAGGAAGGCCTACTTTTGCACAAATTTCATGCATTGGGCTTCTAGTTAAAAATATTTTACAGTTACTTTGTGGTAATCTTGCTTTGTTATCAGTTAGCTTTGTGTCTCTTCCTCTAAGGTCATTTTTTTCAGCTTTAGTTGTGTCATTGTAAAATGAGGGAGGTTTAGGTTGGTGATAAAATGAGAGGACATATATGAATACACCTTGAGGAGGATACAGCTACTATGGATGGGAATAGGAATTCTTATCACTGTTACTACTTTAAAGTTCCTATCTTGACTGGTAACGGTTGAATGGTGGCTCCAAAAAAGGTATATTCACATTCTAATCCCTGGAACCTGTGAATACTACCCCACTTGGAATAGGGTTTTTTGCAGATGTGATTAAGTTAATTATTTTGCTATGAGGAGATCATCCTGGACTACTGGATGGACCTTAAATCCAGTGCCTTATAAGAGAGATATAGAGAATATACACACACAGAGGAGAAGGTGATGTGAATTCAGAAGTAGAGCTTGGAGTTATGTGGATATGAGCCCAGGAATGTCAGAAGCCACCAAAAGCCAATATAGGCATTTCTAGGGCCCAAAGAGTTGTGTCCTTGTCAATACCTTGATTTTAGACTTCTAAAGAAATGTGATAGAGAGAGAAATTTCCGTTGTTTTAACTTAGCTTGTCATAATTTTGGTAAAGCAGCCTTAGGAAGAAAACTAATAAAAGACCTCCAACCTGTTCAATTTATTCCATTGAACTAAAATTTTCAAGTTATCCATAAAATGTCAAATTAAACTGTATGATTCTTAAATTCCTTTCCAAGGGCTATACTTAATAAAATGTGAGGCTTTCACCAGTGTGTTTTGGAAATGCACCCATTTTATAAGCTAAAGATGGAGACTTGAGGCCTTAAAAAGGTGGCTAAAAAATGGGTGCAGTAGCAAAGTCTGCAGTGTTCATGGAAGGTTGCATAATTAGAAAATAGAATGGTCCTGGTCTTTAGCTATTTTCCAATGGGAAATTTAGGCTTTGTGGACTATCAGTAATTAATCCATTTTGTACATTTTACCTCAGTAATTCAAGGAACCTTTTTATGTCAAATATTATTATTTTTCCAGGAAGAAAAGCTATATTTAATGTGTGTATTTTAAAATAAAATTTGGAGTACTGTTTTAAGTGGCCAATTTTAAGTTTTAAAATATAACACTGCTATTTTTAGATATATCTTAAAAACAAAATTTTGCATATTATGTTTCCACTTATGGGTAGGCATTTGTATTATTTAGAAAATGGATTAATTTAGCAGTGGCCTTTCACCGAGTTACTAATTTGTGCCTGATAAATAGCATGTAAGGTTGACATGAATTCATTGTCAAATATTTTATTCAATGATAATATTTTTTCACATTGAATGAAAACAAATTGATTAAAAATTGTTTTTTCTGTTAATGAAAATTTAAACTCTAAAATACTAAGTTCTCAAGTGTCAATCTAATAGTTAAATTCTTTAAATCCCAGGCAAAGTTCATGTCTTTAAACAGATCTGAATGTGTGGTATATAAAGTAAAATAGAACAAAACAAAAAGAAAAGGTTTATTATACAGTGTCTAGAGGACTCCGAGGCCAGGGGATAGAGAATTCTGTGCACAGGTCCCATCTATTCTTTTCTGTTTCTCTCTGGAAAAAGATGTAAAACCTGTATGACATCACACTTAACATAGTGGTTACCTAACAATAAAATTAATTTTCGTTGTCTATCTTCAATATATGCTTCGAGAATGCTTATTGACATTTTGTACAAATAGCCATATTTATCACATAGGCAGCATCTCCTGCTTTTGGACTCTACAAGTGATGGCTAATCGAAATGTTTCCAAAGGATTATTGATTGACTGACCAATTAGTGAATTCATTCATTTGTCTACTTCACATGTGTATTTTTGAACATTTGCTATGTACTAGACACTGTTCTAGAGACTAAGAATTGTAATGGTGACAAAAACAGATTAAACATTTCAAGCAACTTCCTGGCTGCAGATGTGGTTGGTCCCACATAAAGAGATAAGCAAACAATCAAGAATTCAAGGATAGATAAATTGCTTAGAAGTGTGGCTGGAGGGCATTGAGGTTAGGAAGCACGGCAGTGGATGGGGTGGGAGAGCAGCCAAGAGCAGGGCCTCTGGGCCAGAGTAAAACAGATTGAGAATTTACTCTGAATATATGGAGAAGCCAGTAGTAAGATCCTGAAGTCTATAAACAAACCAAACATCTAAACATAAGCCACGATGTTTTGAATAATTTTCTTTTCACCGAATCATCCCATTGCTCCCGGTGCCAGCACCACAGAAAAACAATTATTTTGATTCAAAGGATTGATGGGGCTAGAAGTTAAAAGGGAAGGAGTGGAAGATGAAGACCACACACCATCAATCTTTGACCAGAATTTGTATGTTGCGTCTATTGCGTCTACAGGGTAAACATTAGATAATCAATTTCATCTGTCAGTTACATTTGGCAAAAGCTTAGCATTTTTCATGTGGACTTATTGCAGTGGACTGATTCCTTTATGTCTCTGATATTATAGATAAACAAATGTGGACTAAAATATAGATGTGTCAGTCATTGTCATAATACCTGGATGGTAGGTCACTAATGGACAGTCATAGAGAGAAGATGGTTGAGAATGTAGCCTTAAATAAGAAATGAAAGAAGCAGGAAAAATCATCTGCTAGTTGGCACATTTTAAAATTAATTGCACTCAGGAGCAGAGGAATAGAAGAGCAAGAATAATACAATATAATGGAATTCAGAAGAAAAAAAAAACAACATTTAAAAGAGATCAGGAAATCAGTATATAAAGTGCTATGGGAAGGGTAACAAAGAACATAATTGAGAAAATTATATTAAACTTGATTGGAGATGACTTTCAATACATTAATTTCAGTATGTGAGATGGTGATTTGGAAGATGATGAAGGAGAATCAAATTGCAAGGGTTTACAAAGAAAACTAGTTTACAGAAGGATATAAAAATTTGAACATGTTTCTGGGTAGAGTATAAATCTAATATGGAGATTGAAAATCATGCCAGACGGTATAATGGCTAGAACAACACATTGTTCTAGGCAGGAGAGTGTTAAGTAGAAATACATTCTCATTTTAACCTTAGCATTTACAGACAGAAGAAAAGGCATTCAAAATACAAACACGGCCTTAGGAGAGCAGGGAGGCTGAGAGATCAGATGCCAGGTGGGCTTGCTATTTCAGTGAATTGTCAGTGAGATCATCTGTTCAACTGCTGACATTTATGATTCCACGAAGGGTTGGAAACTTCAAGATGTTGAAGGTTTGGCTTCATTGCTACAGAGAGTGAAATGTAAAATCCAAATGAAGTCTGGATCACTTGCATTTCTAATTAAGTCAGTAATTTAAAGACTTCTGCCTACTTCCTCCTACCTCCTCTAGCCATGCATCTTTGTAGAGATAGGAGTAAAGAAAACAAATAAAGATATCCTAGAGCTAGAATTTGGGGAAGATAAGTATGGACCCTGCAGAAAGCATTGCAGTGTCACTGCAAGAAGCATCTTAAACTGTTTTAGCAAGAAGTTGAAAACTGGGTTGAAAGAAAATGAAATAATGTGGACATAATGGACTATGACAGCATGGAGAGATTTGAGGGTGTGAGGGTCACAATGAAGACACAAGTTAGGTCTGTGCGTTATGGAGCAGCATGTGGTGTTCAGGCTGAAGCAGTGGTCAGACTATGAGAACTTGGAGAGAAGCGGTTTCAGAGGATGACACAACTGGGGTGCGGACATGCCAATAAATGGTTCAGTTGGAGTGGAGCAGAAGGTCACTGGAGTTCAAAAGTTTTAAGACTTGTAAGGCTGCAGTGTGAGAGTAATGACAGGGAAAGGGAGAGAATGAGGCTGTGAACTAGGTGATGATTCCAGCGAGAAAATTTTCAGGAGAGTCCACCATGCCAAAAAAGGAAAAGGTTAGCTATTTAATTATTAGTTTAGCTACTTAATCATTTCCATTTAAGAAAGGGCTGTTTTCTAGGAAATTATTAAGCATGTGCAGTGTACTTTGGGCTGAGTCCATGAGTTTTACACAAATGTAGACATATTCAATGTGTCTGATAGAAACATAGGATCATAAGTAGAACCATTATAACTGCCAGTCCAATCTGAACGAGTCTTGTGTTCATGTATTTGGGCCTCAACTTTAGATGTACATTGTACCTTGAAACATTCAGTACAGAGCAAGCAAGATAGCAGAAAGGTCTCAAAACCATTACTTTATTGGAGATGCAATTTTCTCACAAAGAAAAGATTCAAGGCAGGTTACATTTCTTAGTTTATTATTTCAAGTAAGAGAGAAACTAGATTTAGTAGTTCCGATTCTGAAAGCTGGAACTGCGATCAATGGATGGAATTTATCGAAAGGCAAATTTTAACTTAATGAAAGGAAAACAGTTTGACTACCCCAAACCAAATTTACCTCCTCCTGTGCAAACTGTTCACAATAGACCAATTAGACAATTTTTGCATATTCTGAGGTCCACAGAAGAGCAGAATTGCTATGGCCTGAGACCTTGTTAGGAATGCAGACTCGCAGGCCCCACCTGAAACCTGCATTTTAACAGTGTCCTCAGGTGACTGCTCTGTACATTGCATCATTGATCAAGAGGACATTGCTCCCTTGGGTAGATAGTTCTGTTACACAAACTATAGTTCCTTCCCATTCTATGGCTTTAGTCGCATATTCTGACTGTAAAAGTAATTCACTCCTTCCTTGGTTTTCCTCTATCTTTTAAAAATTTAAAGCACCCATGAAAAAATCCCATCGGACCTCGATTCTTCATATTAAATGTAATTTTGTTAAATTATCTTTAGATGGCACCACACCAGCATTCATTTGCATAGTAAGGACTTCCAAATGTTGCTTTTTGAAAATAATCGTTTCTGCCTCATGAAAGCTATTACTGAAATGTTGGTTTAACAATGTGTTGAAAACAAAAAAACAATAACATCTGCAAAATCCTGTAGCACTCTGTTTTCTACTCACACCTCCGCCCTTGCTGATTATTCAGTGATGTGTCTTAACATATTCTGTGAATTTTTTTTTTCTTTCCTAAGGAATCACTTCACTGGTTATCAAAATACTGCCTGTGGCGAACGATACAAACAAAGAACTGTTGCTATCTTGTTTCTCTGCCGCTTTTTTATTCCCTCTATTTGGGAAGCAACTTTTCAGTTTCACTTTTATTACTGAGCTTTGTCTAAGATCGTGGACTTTTCCTTTTCAGATCAATCAAGCTTCAGATAACTTTGAAATGCCTGCTAAAAGTAACAGGCAGTGATTTGTTCATTTACAGATAAATTGATAGCCAGTGGTAGTAATTATTTTCTTTGTTCAGAAAGCACATTCCTTAATGTTTTTCTCTCCAAATGGAATGAATATGTAATTAGCATAAATATGATACAACTCTCCCCTAGAAATGAATAGGGCTTTGAGCTTACAAATCTTTTCATGCCCTGGTATTGTTTTGTGTGTGTACGAAAACTGAGCTTTTACAAAAATCGCTACAGTCAGCAGTGGGCCAGCACAATTTACAATGTCTCTATTCCAAAAGGAGTTTTATTACTACTCAGAAGAGTAGCTGATTTATAGCCAATGGTAAACAGCAAGAAATCATAGTTTTTTAAAGCGGAAAAAAATGGCAGTTTATTGTACAGTTTCTTTCCTTTTCGATTGGGGAATTTTTTGCTCTATGTGGTGAATAATAGCCCAGCAACCTAAGTAAAGCCTTGTTATATCAGTTTTCTTTGTTTAATGGCAATTACTTTATGGACAAAAACAAAATCAAAAGAAAATTTGTTCAAGTATGTTTTTCCTTGCTTTGCAAATACTTTAGTGATACTGTGTCTTCCAAATAGGACAGTGATGCAAACCAGTTTACTTTTGTTTGTTTAAAACCTCAAAACTCAGTCATTGTTTTTCAAATTGACTACTCATTCCTTCTTAGTTTTTTCCTTACTGTTCCCACTGACACATTTTTACATTTTATATTTGTTCTTTTTTTTAAGTATCTTCTATATAAAACTGTGAGAAAATATCAACATAAATCCCCCAGACCAGGGAAATACATATATATATATATATATATATATATATATATATATATATATATATATATAATTTTTAAGAAAAATCTTAATTTTAAAAACTAACTGCTTCACTTGGCTCTCATTTGAATTCTCAGAAATTTAAGCTATTTTCTCATGTTTTATAAATTCTATTTTCTCTGAATTGAAAGTGTTTTGTAATCTTTTCTTCTGGAACTCTTTGGATTTGAAATAGAACCTCCTCCTTCTCTCATCTGCTTTTCCAGAATTATTTCCCTGTCCTCCCTTTGTCTTGGGTCCCTAACACTCCAGTTTCTCAGGGTTTCTGACTCCTCACCCACCTAATGGCTTACTTCACCTTGGCGTCCTTTATGGGATTTTTTTCATGAGAGTCTTTTCCCTGAAATGTCACTTTCATATTTGCAGCATAATTGATCTTTCAAGATGTGTGTCCAGTATGTATTGTCCCTAACTACATCAATGATATTTCAGCTTGAGATTTCCTCTTCTTGTTCTTGGGTTTAGTATATTTTCTTTCACTAGGAAGCCCTCAGAATGTGAAGATTCAGCTGATTCCTCCCATTCTTCCACTGCTGTGTTCATTCATTTATAAGCCCATGGTTTCTTAATGTGTTCTTTTAACCATTAGTGTGTTGTACAGGTGCTGAGAAACGTGTGGAAGTTGCTTTGTAGAAAGGAGGACAGACTTTTGCACAATGAATCCCTGTAAAGTGCAATGAATGTTATGACCGGAGACATATGCATAATCCTGCCTAGTGACTCCAGCAGATAAAACAAATGACCTAGAAACATGTTTCCTCGCCACTGATAGGAGATGTCACATTATGGGTTGAAGGTTAATACAACCATGCAAACCAAAAGTGTGGAGTTGGCCTACTAGTATTTTTCTCTATTAATAGCAGTGCTTTCCCTTCGCTTGGGAGAGAGATAAGAGGACATAAACCATATGACAATGCACCTTGCAAAGGATAAAGTAAAATAAAGGCCAGGAATTACCTGTTTGGACTGTTCTACTTACATTTAATTCCCCTCAGACTTCTAGGAACACCAAGCATGTGGCCAGAATCAAAGTAAAAAAAGTGGTTTTGGCTTGGCTTACTGGTCTAGGAGCTTCCAAGAGATGCCACGGTCCATGACAGAATTGACATAAGCCAAGGTAGAACACTGACATGTACCCCTGTCATGTTAATACTTACAGGTTACTGACCTGAGATAGAAGTTAAAATTGGGAAATGCATGTTGTGTTGTTAATGTTAATGTCATTTTACCTCATCAGTAGCTGACACAGTATTTTAGCACTGTTGTGTTCTCAACTATAGGGGGTAAAATCATAAAAATGTTACCATTTACTGAGTTTTAGTAGGTATCTCACACCTTTTATTCCATTATAAATTTCACACCAACTATGAAAAAAAGACATTAGGGTTATCCCCATTTTGTAGCTAATAAAGTCAAAACTTGGAAAAAAATGTAACCTGTCCAAGACTACAGGGTTATAAATTAAATAAATTGGATTAATAAGATAGAGAGTCAATGGGGAGAGCAGATTTACTATTTTATTTTATTTTATTTTATTTTATTTTATTTTATTTTATTTTATTTTATTTAGCAGGCTTCTCTGTGGAAGGTCATTTTTGTAGGACCTGAAAGATGAGAGTGGATAAGCCACTTCACAATACAAGAGAAGAATGCTAACGCAGGGTAAAGATGAAACCGTCATCCATAGTGTTGGTGCCATACTGTAACTTTCAGAGTTCTGAGAGAACATTTCTAGCACTTCTAATGCTAAGTGTGAAAAAAATAGAACTTTTTCCTCTTTCACACCATCACCAACTTCACTACCAAGACTACCACCCCCACCTCCACCAATAAAAATCACACCATCAATGAATTATCAATCTTTCTTTAATCTATATCACACAGAATTGACTACCAGTCAGTGTGCCTAGGATGGGCATCACAGGGGGTGCAGAGCTACCTGTAGTACTCAGCAGCTTCTAAAACACAGATATAAACATCTAAAAAACTTAGAGGCAGTAGACAAAGATTTGTGATAGAGAGGATTATTAACTTGTTTGTGGCTTGCGTATATGTCAACTTAAATAAATGAGACGTGTATAGCTTTCACATTGGACTTTTAGCTTGGTTCCAAGTAAAAAAGGTTGGTCTAAGTTAGATTTAAAGTTACTTGAAAGTAAACTTTTGAATATCTTTTTTAAAATGTTAAGTATCAAACTCTCATAACACATAGTCAAAATTTTCTTAACACGGAGGAGAAATAAATCATTGAGGACACATTGGATTTACAAAAAATGATCTTGACACTTGACTCATATGCTTGTATTACTGACATGTTTTATCAGAAAAATGACTCAGAATTTAGTCAATAGATTTGGTGTATAATCCCAGTTCACTTGATTAATTTATCCAACTAACGCAGGCACCGAGATTCTCATGTAAAAATGAGGAGTTTGCATCAGATGACTGCTATGATTCCTCCGAGTATTAAAACCTCTGATTCTGAAATTGTATGATGAGGATAAACAAAAATTTGAGGAATTTGGTTGGGTGTGGTTGAGTAACATTACATCTGACATCTCCCTACAGTGTATCAGAGTATTTGATTTTCCTCTACATTTGAATAGAGAAAACATGCTTTATTTTTGAACATAAACATTACTAATAAATTATACCTTTAAAATAACTGAGAAATTAGCCTAAAGACTTTGAAATTAGAAGAAACAGAATCAGGCTATTCGACAAAGATAAATACAATCTTTTTCATCTAAAGAAAAAAAAATCCAAACCAGATCATAGAGAAAGTTCTGGATAAGACTAGTGAATATAGAAATGTAAAAGTAACAAGAAAGAATAGGTTACTTATTAATTACAGTAAAATATTCTAAGACAAAGTTACTATAATTTTAGGCAATAGAGACAGCTACTTAATAAACCTGCCAAATGTTATAGCCAATAAGCTCTGTGATTCAGAGCTCTAGGAAGATAAGTGTAAGATGTATAAATAGATAATAGAGCATTCTGACATTTAAGGTTATTTATAATATTCTCAGACATTCACTTACATTTTACCCTCAACACATGGCTATAGCAGCTCACCATTCCTGAGTGGTTGGAGAGATTTACCTCGTGCTTGGCAAGCACATGATACATATTTACTCATCCAATTCTGCAGAAACCCATATGAGAAACTTATTATTATTATTGACATTTTACAGATGAAGACATTGAACTCGTTTAGCCAGGAAGTGGTGGAGACAGGATTTGATTCCAGACCGGCTTACTCCAGAGCCCTGACTTCTATGTACTTTGTCTCTGATTGCTTGTCTGTTGCTTTTGTCTTGTGACTATCATAGTTAAGTGAATAGAATCATGGCTGGTCACATTTAAACAAATTTTGCAAAGCAGGGCTTTATTACGGGGAAGTTTCTGTGGGCAGCTTGGAGACCTCACATTGCCGCTGGGTTTTATATTTAGGCTCCAGAACCACCAAAGGTGAATATTACTTCTTAGGAGTGGGTGGTTCTCTGAGCTGATAGTCTCCATTTCTGATTGTGATGGGAAAAATCTAGTTAATCTTTCAGTTGTTAACACTTGGACTCAGAGTATTGTCTCATCTAATGTGTTAATATATTCCCAGAAATTCTGGCATCACTAAGTAAGCAGTTCTGTTCAAATCTGTTGATCATACTTTATGTCATTTAGTATTATCTTTAAATAACTTCTCTTGTACTCACTTAGAGGCATTTGGCCAATTCATTCCAAGCTTTCTTGATTCATTTTTCAGCACAAAGTGATTCAAACTCATAACAAAGGCTATGGAAGTTAATAATTTTAGCCCTGCATAATACCAAATGTGTTACTCTTACATGTTTAAACTTTCATCATAATGTCTTATGATCATTACTTATTATTGCATTGTCCAAACCAATAAACATCATTATTTTATTCTCCAATATTTAATTCAAGTTATAATACAATTTTAAAATGTTAAATGGGGAGACTCCGAGACTCCTTAAAACTAATTTGGTTCAAACTCTCATTTTCAAAGAAACCAGCCAGTGTAAATTGCTTGACCAAGTTATAATAATAATAATACTGCAATTACAATAATAAAATAAATATGATTATAAAAACTAATATTTATTTTATTTTTTAACAGACATAACACTTTTACATGCATTATTTTATTGATCTTCTTGAAAACTTTGGGAATATGTAGAATGGGTACAATTATTATAAATATGTTACTGTGTTACTGGAAATAGACAAATGACAGAAGTTAGGTGATTTTTCTCAAGTTTATAGAAGCAATAAATAAGAGACATGGATTCAAACTCAAATCCTCTTCTTTATCTTACATCATATTCTGTTTTTATTTTCTAAATGATTATATATATTTTAATAGTCAAAAAATGATAAAAAATATAATGAACATCTATATTTTCAGTGTCCAGCTCAAGAAAGAAAACATGTTCAAGTCAATTGATGGGCTCAACATATTCTCCCACAATTTCATTATTTATTCATCTTTTTTTTTATTCTTCAGCTGAAGATATTTTTCCATTGATTTTTAGAGAGAGTGGAAGGGAGAGGCAGAGATAGAGAGAAACATCAATGTGAGAGAGACACATCGATTGTCTGCCTCCTGCACCCACCTCGACCAGGGCTGGGGAACCTGAAACCAAGTTACATGCCTTTGATCAGAATCAAACCTGGGACCCTTTAATTGGGTCAGTGCTCTATCCACTGAGCCCAACCAGGTAGGGCTATTTATTCTTATAGCAATGGATATTTTGTTCTTAGAGCAATGCTGCAACAGCATTTTAGTCCTTACATTTTCAGTATGTGTGCAGAGAGGATCGAGAGAGAGTACGATTTTTTCTCTCTCAATCAGGTATGCACAAGATATTCTGTTGTTCTTTGTTGTCAGCAACATTTATTGTGTGTGTGTGTGAGAGAGAGAGAGAGAGAGAGAGAGAGAGAGAGAGAGAGAGAGAGAAGCCAGAGAAACAAGGAGAGGGAAGGTGGGAGAGATAATTTTTTCTTATGGTGGTTTTTATTTACATGTCTCTGAGTACTGATGAAGTCTAACACATTTTCGAATACACACCCACACACAGTTAGATTTCTTCCTCTAGGAACTGCCTTACATGAATAACCTATACCTTTTTTGTAAAATAGCTTATTTTATTTTATTGTATTCATTCATAAAAATTCTTAACAAATTTTGGAGAATAAGGGCTTTGAAATATTCTCATGTAGGCCTGGTCATCTAAAAAACGTGTGCAGGCCCTGGACGAGACTCAGAGTTAGAGGAAACTGAGATGCACATAAGATTTCACCTGGCTTTTATTTTCATTTATGTATTGCCTGTTTTCATGAGTGGAAATGTTAAAACTTATAATTTTTTTATTCTTGTCTTGTGTTAGTTATTTACATTTGTTTAATAAACATTTACTTTTCCTAAGATAAAAGAGCTATTCTGCTACACATTATTTTAAGTTTTATAGAGCTTTTCCCCTCATTGTTTATAACTGGTATATGGAAGCACAAGTGTAATCTGTTGCTTTACGAACATGAGTTATTAATTCTAATGGTTTTTCTTGTAAAAATATTTTAAAGTTTAACATGCACTTTTAGGGTTAATGTACCATGAATTGGGTTTTTGTGTGTGTATCCTGTATTATGGATCTAATATAATTTGTCACATGAGTAACGGTCCCAGCACTGTGCTTTTAAATGCGGTGCCTGCCTAAGGCCTTTTTAAATTAGTAATTTGAACTATCTAAGACATGTTATTATTTGAGAGCTACTAGGTACTCAGGGCCTTCTACTATCTTTCTACATAGTATTTTTAAAAAATCTATATATTTTTATTGATTTCAGAGAGGAAGAGAGGAGGAGAGGCAGAAACATCAGTGATGAGAGAGAATCATTGATTGGCTGCCTCCTGAATACCCCACACTGGGGATTGAACCTGAAACCCAGGATGTGCCCTGGTAGGGATGGAACCGTGGCCTCCTGGTTCATAGGTCAATGCTCAACCACTGAGCCATGCAGGCTGGGCTACATGCTATCTTGGTGATCATATTTTTTACAGTATGAAATCAGACAGCAAAAGGACTGAAAAATGGAGGTATGTTGAATGTGTAAGATACAGCTCAGAAGGAAGAGGAGGACAAGGAAAAGCAACAACAATATAGATCTAAAATCTCAGGAATTTTGTGAAATGCAGTTATTTTGAAAAGGAGCATATCACCCTGAATGAGCTGATGCCTCCAGTGTCATAACTATAGCCTGGAAAAATAATTGGTGTCCATTGGAAATACCCCAAATTGTAAAGAAGAATATGCAATATGTTTTAAAAAGAATCTCATACTATCATTTAAAATTAAATGTGTTGGTAAATTGAAAGGTTAAACTCGACTACTTGGAAAAATTACTGAAGCAATTTGTAGAAAATAATGAAAAAAAAGTAAGGAAACTGTAATAGACAGAAAAGAAATAACATTTATCTTTTCAACACTCATCTCATTATAGAAGCTAAGCTAGACATGTATTATATTCTTATTTAATTACATGCACTGCGAAATATATATACAAACAAACAAACAGAAACACAGTATGCTGTTCCTTTAAGCAAACAATTCCAGTCAACTGTACAAGATACTTCATTCCATGTTCTTACCATCTCCCTATTTGAACCTTCTTTTCTGCAACCTTAACTAGTGATTCACTCCTGGCAGAATCACATGTTTATGACTGCTGGAGCCTGTGCCTCCCTGTGACTAGCTGCCCATCTTTCTCTAATAAGGTTTATCTTGGCCATCTTGGCTGAGCGGGTGGGGTTCACATAGTGTTTTCCATTTGCTTTTGATTTTCTGTCTCCTGCAAATGTTTGTCTTGCTCTTCAATTGTTCTAGCTATGAAAAGGTAGGTTTCTTCCACCTTGTGGCCAGTAGAACACACTGATGCCAATAACGGAACACTCCATCAAGCTACCAGGCTACATATAATGTGTATCTTGTGTACAGCCCAAGCCAAGATGCAAACCATTGGCACGTATTCTACCAAATAAGCCAGCTGGGAGTCTCCCTCCAACAGGCCGGAGCAGGGTTGTGTACCAACTATTAGTTGCTCTTAATGAAGTGGAAGAAAATTTGAACTGAGTCTCCACAGTCTTTTAATAGATGCGCTGGGAAAGCTTAGAAGAGGTGAAGAGCAGTTAGGATGGTACCAGACATTCTACTCTACTATCCTACATCTATCCTCACTCCCCCACCCCCAGAATAGAGATTTCTCCCTAGTGTCTTTATTTCTAGGCCAAAATTCCACGTGTGGAGAGAGAATGCACTCAGATGGGCTTGGTTATTTAAGTTTGTTTTAAAGTTCACAGTGGAGCCCAGCCTACATGGCTCAGTGGTTGAGAATTGACCTAGGAACTAGGAGATCATGGTTCGAGTACCAGTCAGGGCACATTCCTGAGTTGCAGGTTCAAACCTCAGTGTGGGGCATGCAGGAGGCAGTCAATCAATGATTCTCTCTCATTATTGATGTTTCTATCTCTCTTTCCTTCTCCCTTCCTCTCTAAAAATCAATAAAAATACATTAAAAAATAAAGTTCATAGTGCATAATATATGTGTACATCAACTGGGAAAATCACAATCAGACTGTTTTTCTGAATTATTATTGGAAAAGGATACTAGTATTCATTTAGGAAAATCCTTTAAAAATTCATCATTGGAATATTCTCTCTATTTTTAAAGTCTAAAAGAAAGAAAAAAGAAAGAGGAAGAAAGTAGGAAGAAAAGGGACAGAATGAGGGAGGAAGGAAGGAAAGAAAGAAGGAAGAAAAATTGTCCCCTGGAGTTTTCAGTATTGGTCTGAGTCTCCATTAAAGACTATAGACATTTTTTTTTTTGCGTTTTTGCCTTTATCTTTCTTTTATTTATTTATTGGAGGCCCAATGCACAAAATTTGTGCACGGGGTTAGGGGGTGTCCCTCAGCTTGGCCTGAGTCCTCTTGCAATCTGGGACCCCTCGCTCCTAGCCTCCCACCTGTTCATGAGCCTGCTGCCACCACCGCTGCACTCACCAGCCATGAGCCCAGCCTCTGGCTGAGTGGTGCTCCAGCTGTGGGAGCACACTGATGACAGCAGGCAGCTCCTGCATTGAGCATCTTCCCCCTGGTCATCAGTATGCGTCATAGTGACCAGTCATTCTCATTGTTCTGACATAGCGGTCACTGGGCTTTTATTATATAGATTTTTTCTTTATTGATTAAGGTAATACATATGTGTCCTTATCCCTCTATTGCTCCCCCATGCTTCCTCCTGCTTGTGCTGTCACTCCCTAGTGTCTGTGTCCATTGGTTATGCTTATATGCATGCATATAAGTCCTTTTGTTGATCTCTCCCCCTTCCGCTGATCCTCCTCTGCCTTCCTCTGAGGTTTGACGGTCTCATTGATGCTTCTCTTTCTCTGGATCTGTTTTTATTCATCAGTTTATGTTGCTCATTATATTCCACAAATGAGTGAGATCATGTGATATCTTTCTCTAACTGACTTATTTCACTTAGCATAGTGCTCTCCAGCTTCATCCATGCTGTTGCAAATGGTAGGAGTTCCTTCCTTTTTACAGCAGCGGAGTATTCCATTGTGTAGATGTACCACAGTTTTCTAATCCAGTCATCTGCTGATGGGCACTTAGGCTGTTTCCAAATCTTAGCTATGGTAAATTGTGCTGCTATGAACATAGGGATGCATATATTCTTTCTGACTGGTGTTTCTGTTTTTTGGGGATATATTCCTAGAAGTGGGATCACTGGGTCAAATGGGAGTTCCATTTTTAGTTTTTTGAGGAAACTCCATACTGTCTTCCATAGTGGCTGCACCAGTCTGCATTCCCACCAGCAGTGCAGAAGGGTTCCTTTTTCTCCGCATCCTCTCCAGCACTTGTTGTTTGCTGATTTGTTGATGATAGCCATTCTGACAGGTGTGAGATGGTACCTCATTGTTGTTTTGATTTGCATCTCTCAGATGATTAGTGGCTTTGAGCATGTTTTCATGTGTCTCTTCGCCTTCTGTATGTCCTTTTTTGAAAAGTGTCTATTTAGGTCCTTTGCCAATTTTTTGATTGGATTGTTTATCTTCCTTTAGTTAAGTTGTATGAGTTCCCTGTAAATTTTGGAAATTAATCTCTTATCAGAGATAACATTGGCAAATATGTTCTCCCATGCAGTAGGCTTTCTTGTTGTTTTGTTGGTTTCTTTTGCTGTGCGGAAGCTTTTTATTCTGATGTAGGCCCATGTATTTATTTTCTCTTTAGTTTCCATTGCCCTAGGAGCAGTATCTGTAAAGCTATTGCTTCAGCATATGTCTGAGATTTTGCTGCCTGTGAATTCTTCTAAGATTTTTATGGTTTCCCATCAGATACATGCAAAAACATGAAACTAGACCACCAATTTACACCAGATACAAAAAAAAACTCAAAATGGATATAGCCATTTTTTGATAAAATATTTTGCATTTGGAATTAACCACATTCATTCTTTATACCAGGACAGTACTCTGAAAACTTGCTCAGAGACTTTAGGAAGAGAGATTTATCAACCAGAAATGAATGTGACAGAAACATCATGTCAATTTGAGCCAGATAAATCTGTTTGCTTACTAATTATATCATCTTGGACAAATTAGCTAACCTTTCTGATTTTAATTTTCTTATCTGTGAAATACGGATTAAAAAAAACTTATGTCATGTAGGCTCATGAAAAATATTAATCAGCATAGGGATGTACAAAGGCAATGGTGCAGTATACATGCTCAATACTTGTTTATTTTCTTCCCTATTCTTGCCTCTCCCCTCTGTGTGTGCACTTATGTTTCTTGTGGTATGAATGGACTTTAATTTTTTCTCTCACCTTCCAGCTGACCTCTCAATTCTTCCCTGATTTTCTTCTTCTTTTTTTAAAAAAATGTTTTTATTGATTTTAGAGAGGAAGGGAGAGGGATAGAGAGATAGAAACATCAATGATGAGAGAGAATTATTGATCAGCTGCCTCCTACACATCCCCTACTGGGGATCAAGCCTGCAACCCAGGCATGTGCCCTTGGCTAGAATCAAACCTGGGATCCTTCAGTCCACAGGCTACTCTCTATCCACTGAGCCAAACTGGCCTTCCCTGATTTTCTTGTTCACTTAAAAGTGGGTGAAGGAATTCCACTGGCTTATATTTTATGTCCTATTACAACTTTTTAACATGTTTTTACTATCTAGTTTTTATTGATATTCAGTACTGATTGCTACAGTGTTTTTTTACATCCAGGAAAAATATGTAACTTTGATAGTCTCAATGTGCCTACAGATTTGTGGGTGAGTGTGCTGATCGTTTTATGATTGAGGGTCTGTAAATATTTGTTTTGGTTTATTTAACTTGTAGATTTTCAATGTTTAAGCTAAGTAATAAGGAAAGATAAACTTTACACAACTCTGCTACAGATTTAATAAATATATTTTAAAGGTTTTCTCAGAACTGTTTTCATATCATGAATGTAGATATTTCTAAGAAATGTATAATATCAGAAGTAGACATTTTTGAAAAGTTACCCAAATGTATTTACCCTATGATGTAGCTCCTTTAACACTCATACAAGTAGAGTGAATCTTCATTTTATTTCTGAAAGTGATTATCCATATCAGACAACATAAAACTAAAATACCTAAAACATAGCAATAATTTAATTATATGATTCAATTTCGGCTTTGGAATGGTTCTGAGTAATGATTTAATTCTAAAAACAAAGACAGTTACAGGGGATAATTCAAGAGGAAGAAAGCACAGTTGCATGAGATCAGAATGAACAGGTTAAAAAGTCTTTTAGAGAAATGCATTGCCCTTTAATGTTTCCTTGCTGATGTAACAAATAGGAATATGCATTACAGAGCCATGTCTGGCTTGTTCCTCATGATTAGTTTCAGACTTTTACTTCCTCTTATAAAATAAAAAACAATCTATTCCTACCAGTTTAATAGAATTGCTCCACTCAACTTTATATACTTGAATACCTTTGGGAATTTAATAGTACTTCATAACATTCGTAAGGTAATGGAAGAATCTCAATGTTCATTCTTGTTTGATTTTATATTTATTTTTAATTAAATGTAGTATCACATGATGTAAGTACATTTCTCTGGAGGACATTTCAAATCTCGACTCTGCCCTGAAATATCTAAATCAGATCATCTCTACAAAAGTACTCCAATCTTGAAGAATTCTTTAAAAGACAGTGATTCCAGTAGTCAACTTTATAGGTGTACAACATCCTAAAAGTATAAGTTAAACCATTTTTTAAACAAAACTGTCAGGGCTTCTATTATTTTATTTGTTTGGCTTGGGTCCAAACACTTTAAATCTAAGGTGTTATATATCCCAAGTCTCACTACAGCAAAAACTATTTTATGAATTGCCTTGTCTGCTACTATGTCCTGCAATGCATTGTCGGAAAACATATATTCTTTCCATCATAGCTATTAACAATAGTGATTTTAAAAGATAAATATTTAATTTTCTTGTAAACTCTAATTATATTAGATATTGCTTTATATTCCTGTCCCCAAAATAGTATTTTCCTCCTCTGTGCCAAATGATAAATTTATTGATACCTATGAAGAATTGAGACCAAAAAAAATGTTGTAACTAAGTATGATAACGAATGTTATCTTGAATTGTTGTGGTGATCATTTTGTAATGAATGCAGATATCAAATCATTATATTGTATACCTGAAACTAATATAATGTTATATGTTAATTATATCTCAGTAAATAAAATTGAGGTTAAGCTGGTATTGATATGTAAATTTCTGAAGGTAGTTGCTTCTGACCTATATAGCTCTTCAATGTCTTATTAAACTAGATAGATACAAACATTATTGTCTTCCCAAATAAACTGTAAAAAAAATTAAAATATTCAATGAACTTTTATTTATTTATTTTTTAATATCTTTATTGTTCAGATTGTTACAGTTGTTCCTCTTTTTTCCCCCCATAGCTCCCCTCCTCCCAGTTCCCACCCCATCCTCTGTCCCCATCCCCCCCCCCATCCTCATCCATAGGTGTACGATCATTGTCCATTCTCTTCCCGCACCCCCAACACCCTTTCCTCCCGAAAATTGTCAGTCCACTCCCTTTCTATGCCTCTGATTCTATTCTATTCACCAGTTTATTCTGTGCATCAGATTTCTTATTCACTTGATTTTTAGATTCACTTGTTGATAGATATGTATTTGTTGTTCATAATTTTTTATCTTTATTTTTTCTTCATCCTCTTCTCAAAGGATACCTTTCAGTATTTCATATAATACTGGTTGGGTGGTGATGAACTCCTTTAACTTTTTCTTGTCTGTGAAGCTCTTTATCCGACCTTCAATTCTGAATGATAGCTTTGCTGGGTAAAGTAATTTTGGCTGTAGGTTCTTGCTGTTCATCACTTTGAATATTTCTTG